>CAUYON010203356.1:0-19301 GCA_963573935.1 Arctocebus calabarensis | reverse complement strand
AACCTTCCCACTACCACACACCCAGGGTACCACTTTGGAAAGTCCTCGGGTGATTAGCCCAGTTGAAGAGGTCCCAATCAATTGTCCTAGCCAGCACTGATCTCAAATGGAAGAGTTAAAAAGTCTCTGGCAACTAGATAGCAGAGATCTGCTGGAAGCTCTAGTATAATTCACTCTGGTGCTCTGTGAGCTCAGGAGGGCATCCCCCCAGCAAGTAGATTAGTCTGGGAAGGTTGATGCCTCCTTCCCCACCTTGCCCCTCTGTCACACCCAGTCGATGGTAACAGTTGTGATCTAGTTTCCTCCAATAAGCCGATGCTCCAGGGGTTTGTGCCTGCCTGGATCACAGTGAGGTCTGTGGCTCCACAACCAGTCCGCTACTCCCTGTCACTGTTTGGCAGGGGGAGGTGAGGCCTGACAACCTGGGTACTTGATAGGGGCTGGGGTGATTTACTCAGTTCCAGCCCTGTCCCTGATTGATGTTGCTGCTGGAACAGAACAAGTTTGCAGAATTTATTTCTGTCAACGCTATTTTCCTGGATCAGACTGGGGTACAAATACGTCTTTCTCAGTCTGTGAGTTGCAGCCCTTTGTCTCAGCTTTCATCCCCTGAGGGCCAGGCTAGTCTGAAGTTAAGCAAAGCAGCCTCTCTGGGAGTATTCTAATCCCTGTGCTCTGTCCCAGCCAGTACCGCCCCAGGCATATCCTTCACGTGCCTTGGCTTCGGGTCTGCTGTGCTGGTGGCTATCACTGGAGAAGCCGCACGCTTCCCCTGGCCACCCAGAAGACTGGGAGTGTCTCCTCAAAACATCCCCAGGAGTGCGAGCTCTCCTGCTATTGTTCCCGGGGATGGCCTCCCTTTCGTGCTTCATGAGACCTTCCTTCTAGCTGGGTCTCCTCTCGGCTCACTCCCCTCTTACCACTCCCGAGCTGGAAAATCAGCACAGATCAGCAACTGTCCATGCCCCGTCCACACCCCTCGAGAAATCTCCAAGAATCTGGACTCTGTGGGGGACAGGCCTCCAGACCTCAGGGTGAGACTGAAGGGGAATACCAAGAACTCCAACTTGCAGGTAGAGAGTATATACAGTTTTATGCCTGACAGGAAAGTGCCGCAGCACCCTAGTAGAGGAAGGAGGTCTGGTTTTTAGAGGGTCTCTGCCATGGGGTAGACTGGGAAGACATCTGAACTCTGCTCGCTTGTTTGTATAGAGGTATGGAGTATACTGCCAGCCACTCTCATGGGGGAGGGGACTCCTGTCCACTTGGTGATGTGCTCTGTACCTTTTTGTTTGTGTCCTCGGGGTCTCAGGTCACTCCAGCAGGGTTGATGTGTGTTCTTCGACCTTTTCTTTTGGCTCAGATCCAAACCATCAGCTTTCTTGCTGAGTTTCTGTCCTTTAACTCTCCTTCTGGATGGGAACCTCTGTGGAAAGCTGGCTACAGATCACCATCTTCTCTCCTCCCCACCTCAGTTCTTCTTTTCCATTTTCCTCCTAAGTTCTTTGCTGCCTCCCTCTGTCCATCTAATCATCCAGTCTCCGGATATGTCACTTCATCCACTCTCCTGCCAGCACCTTCAACTTTGCCAGCCTTTTCTTTCAATTATTTCTTTGCTACAGTTCTTTAGCTACTTGTCAGATTTATATTAATGTGCTTTAATTTCTTTTATAAAATTTAATTATAATACATTTTAAATATATACAAAGGTACCCATCACCCTGATTAAACAAATGCCATATTTACTCCAGATTTATCTTTTCAATACAAGGGTACATTTCAAAAGCTTCTTTTGAAGAAGTGCCTATGGCTCAGCGAGTAGGGCGTTGGCCCCGTATACTGAGCATAGTGAGTTCAAACCCGGCCCTGGCCAAACTGCAACAAGAAATAGCTGGGCATTGTGATGGGCACCTGTGGTCCCATCTACTCAGGAGGCTGAGGCAAGAACATTGCCTAAGCCCAGGAGTTAGAGGTTGCTGTGAGCTGTGATTCCACAGCATTCTACTGAGGGTGATAAAGTGAGGGAGTCCAAGCATTCCACATTGTGATATCAAAAAAAAAAAAAAAAAAGCGTAAATTATAAATGTCTCACTACAAAAGGTAAGTAAGTGAGTTGATGGTTTTATTAATCATTTTGATTTAAGCATTCCACATTGTGGTATCAAATCATCACTGTACCCCATAAATGTATACAGTTATGATTTAATAAAAAATTAAATTTAACAAAGGGCCAGCTAAAGCTCTTCTCCCCAACCCACCCCTCTCTTATGCTAGTTATTGAATTATTATCTCCCAACTCTAAACCCACACCTTTGCCCTTTTGGGCTAGGTCTGGGTCTTTGTCAACCATGCTCCACTTAGCCAGATGAATCTCTCTTATCTCCTGTCCATAGGGGAAGTAAAAGAGAGTGAGAAGGTAGGAGGAAAGAAGAGACTTGCTTGCTTTTTCTGTTGGTATCATCTCAATAATGTTGCAAATGTATATTTGCCCTACACTGACAGCTGTAATTGGTTCTAGTAGCAAGTAATTCTAATGTGCAGTTTCCCTCTCACTCTTGGAAACTCTGCACCATGTCAGAATGTGCAGGAATATCACCACCGATTAGTCAATGCCCTTCTCCAGAGGTCTGAGTCTCAGCTGTAGGGTTACTCATCTGAGTCTCTGGGGCACCAGCACCAGCTGGACAGTGACTCTTCTTAGAGATCACATTCCAGACCTATAGGACCCCAGCTCTATGCCTCTATATTCTAATAATCAATCTCTTCTTTTATTCCTCCAACTCTAGGGGGAGTAGGAGGAGTTTTTTGCAGTTATAATCCTTATATTACATTAGGTTCATTTTTTTTTTTTTTTGCTTTTTCAGTTCATTTTCTTTTCTTTTTTTATTTTTGTTAAATCATAATTGTGTACATTGGTGCAATCAGGGGGCACAATGTGCTGACTTCATATACCATACAGTTCATTTTCTAATATCTGCTTAACCAGTTCTCTATATTGAATTCTATCTTTTATAACAGCTATTGTGACTTTTATTTTTCTGACCGGGCCTTGACTGACACATTTCCCCTTTCACACCAGAAGAAAACACCACTTTGAATTTGGTCCATATTATTAATGTGCATTGTTTTGTAATTTATGTACATATGTAAGAATCCATAAACAGTACAAAATGTTATTTGTTGCATTTAAAATTAACATAGATAAACTCATTTTGTAGGTATATGTTTGCAACTTGCTCTTTTCTCATATAGATGAAAGATATGAGTTGAAACACAAGTATCTAATTGATTCATTTAAACTTTACTGTATGAATAAATTATGGGTTTTTTGTATCTATATTTCTACAGAGGAATATGTTTTATGTCCATTTTGCTGCTACTATAAACATTACTGGAAGGAAGATTTTTATTTATGTGCCTTTGGTTCATGTGAAAGAATTCTTCTTATAAGGTAAAATCTTAGAAGTGAAATTGCTGGAAAGTAGGATATGCATTTATTCAAGTTTACTAGGTCTTGCCAAATTGCTCTACAAATACACCAATACTATATAAGAGTATGATCTAAAAATTCTTATTTACTCATATCCTTGCTAGCTATTATTTTTAATAGCTTTTTCTCAATTTGATGGTATAATATACTATCTAAATTTTGTTTAATTATTTTGCCTTTCCTTGATTACTATTTCAAATAAGGATTTAAAAAAAATATGTTGTTTATTTGCATTTCTTTTCCCACATTTTCTTATTTGGATTGTTTGTTTTCTTTTATGGTAGGAGGTTTTAAAAAATAAATATATTTATTATTTATTATATCAAATCTATATATGATATTTGTAGATGACATTCATATATAAACAATATTACATAAATATTTAACATCTATTTAAATGTATATAATATATATAATCAATTGCCAGTTATGGGTATTTCAGATATCTTTTTCTACACTGTGGCTTGTCTTTTAACTATTGGTTTTCTTTCATAGAGAAACTTTAAATATGAAGGAAGCCAAATATGCCGATTTCTTTTAAAAATGCATTTGTACTTTCTTATGTCCTATGTAAGAAACTTTCTCCTACTGCAGGGTCATGAGTATTTTGTACGATATGTTCTTCTGAAAGTTCAACTTTTTATTTAAAAAATATTTTGTTTTTTATCTACTTTGTATATGGTATGAAATCTAAATATAATTTTATCATGTATATAAAATTTACAAATTTACCACCACGTTGTGGCCCTTTAATCTTAGTACTTTATTTCTTTCTATTTGTGTAATTAGCCCTGCTTCTACATCACACTTTCCATTTTTATTGCTGTATAGTTTGTCTTAATATCTGACAGAACTCCAAGGGTGGGTGACTCATTATTTTACTCTTTTAAGTGAATGCAAGTGAATGTTAGAATGAAATGTTGAGGTTTCTGGCAATTACAATGGTGCTGTTTATTTTTTTGCTTAGTTCTAGTAAAATTTGTTTTATGTAAATTTTACATATGTATTGGGTACATATACAGGCCATTAAAAATATTGCACATGAACTATATGGCCACCCTATGTGTTTACGATTGTTATATCTTCTTGTTGGTAGCAGCTTCCTTTATTATTATATGACTCTCTCTTTACCTTTGTTGTTTTAAAATCAATTTTATCTGATGTGAGAATAGCTACTCCTGCTCTGTTTTGACATTAATTTGTGTGGAACATTTTCATCCCTTCACCCTGAGCCTGGATGCATCCTTATGGTTTAGATGTGTTTCCTGAAGACAGCAGGTACTGTTTTGTGTGTTTTTTTTTTTTTTTTAACAATTCAGTCAACTTATGTCTTTTGAGAGGTGCACTCAGTCCCTAAATGTTGATTGACAGCATTGACATGTGGGATGCTGGTCTATTCATGCTGTTGGGTGGCCCTTTAATGTGTTGTTTTACCTCTTATTCTATTGTTTTATAGGAGTTGTAAGTTTCGGGGAGTTGTGATAGGTGAATTTACACTGGTGTGTATCTGTTGTACTGATTTGTGTATGGTGCTCTTCTGAGTATGTTGTACAGTACATATCTGATCATGGTAAATTGCCTCAGTGTTCACTTGTCTGGTAAAGATTTACTTTCTCCATTAATTGTGAAACTTAGGTTTTTAGGACACACTTCGAGGCTGACAGTTGTTCTGTTTAAGTTGTTTGAAGATGGAGTCTAAATTCTTTCTGGCTTATAAGGCTTCCACTGAGAAGTCTGCAGTTAATCCGATGGGTTTTCCTTTGTAGTTATTTGATAGTTTCATCTTGCTGCTTGTAGAACTTTCTCCTTCATTTTCACTTTGGTTAAGTTGATTAATATGTGTTCTGGAGATGACTTACTTGCTATGAACCTTCCCAGAGTTCAATGTCCATTTTATATCTGTATGTCTGAATTTAAGGTGATACCAAGTAAGTTTTCCTCAATAATTTTCAAATAGATTTTCCATGCTTTTAGTTCTTTCTTTACTTCTTATCCTTCAGGGATATCTATAATTCAAAGGTTAGTCCACTTCACATAGTCCCATATCTCTCTCAGCAATGGCTGAGACTTTTTAATACTCTTCTTTACCTCTTTGAATGACTGAGTTATCTCCAGAACCCTGCCTTTAAGCTTTGAGATTCTTTCTTCTTAGTTTAGGCTATTGTTAAAGCTTTCTGCTGCATTAAAAAATCCCCTAAATGACTCTTTCATTTCTTTAAGTTCTATTATATTATTTCTTATGTTGTCTAGCTCTCTGGTGACTTTTTCACTTTTTTCATTGATTTCCTGAAAAATTTTTTTTTTCTGGGGGGGGCTCCTTTTTGTTGGTTTTCAACTTTATCTTCAATCCCATTCATCTTCTTTACCATCCATATTCTGAGGTCTATTTCTGTCATTTTGGCTATTTCCTTATGGGTGGGGTTTACTACTGTAGCTCCATTGTGTTTCCTTGAGGACGTTCCTCTTTCTCTCTCTAGCTCAAACCAAGTCATTCATAAATTCCCTGAAGAAAGTGATTGTGACTTCTTCCTCCTTGTCCATGAGGAGCTCCAACAAGATCATAAAGGAGTCAGAGATTCCTAAACTGGTAAGAATGTCATGTTGGTGGAGCACAAGCTGAGTGATTATTAGACAGGTAGGTCATTCTACAAATCGGATGCAGAAAAATTGCTCAAAAAGAGCTTCCAGTTTGAAAAATGCTCTTCTACAGAGAGGCTGCCCCACAATATAGCTCTTAATCCACATGGCAGGGTTTGCTATAATCCTTAGATTCTTAGGCTGAGGCAGGAGGAAAAAATGCCTTTTCACTAACCATGTTTAAACTTCTTATTGGACTTTGGGGCTAAGTGAAGCTCAGTGTAGCTTCTAAAAGGCTATTTTTAAAAGATGTTAAAGAAGGAATGTGACTAAATCTTCTTGAGCTGTGGGAGACCCTGAGAGAAAATGTTCCTTTTGCTTCAGTTCCCTTAGCTGAACCACCACGGATAAGAAGTATTTTTTTCCCACTCCCAGAGGCCTTAGTATTCTAATCTCTGGTTAAATTAAGCAACACTGGAGAGGAAAATTCAAGGATAAGCAACTATGAAACCAAAGTGGTCATTTTTAATCTTGTATTCACTCAGGGTTCTTTTCCAACCTTCGAACCTTCATTTATGCAGGCCCCTCATCAATTATTCCTGAGACTTCTAACCTGAGACAGATTACACCTTACATGTTTAGATTTTCACTTGATCAAATGCTCTGAGGCCACCTGAGTTAAAAAAGACACAGTTGTTCTTAGGCATTGACTTGTAGTCTCCCCTTCCAAAGCCCAGGCTTCTGGAAAGAGTATTATGCTGGTGTGAGGGAAGAAGCATCTTCCCCACCAAACAGGCAACATGCTCTGAGGTGCTAGTGTACTTCTTTTGAAAGACGAGTTCTTCTTTACAATGGAAACATTTTAAACAATTTTTTTCATATTGTTTTCAATGTGAACTTTCCTTCTTTTTACCAGTATTCATTCATTCAGAGCCTACTGCATGCCGAGTATAAGATAAATCTTGGGATTACAGAGAAAACCAGACACAATCCTTAGGGCTCATAGGCAATTTAAACTGTAAATACAAGATAATATTCTCTCCTACACAGGATGCTCCTGAAAATATCTGTGGGAGAATGTTTGAAGTCAGGGAATAGAAACTTTATCAAGAAAGAGCTGTATGTCCTGAAATGTGCACGATTACAGAGTAGTGATTTGGCTACAACTCTGGTTCAGGATCCGGAGAAGAAAGAGAGGGGGTAATAAGTGGGGTCAACCAGCCAGAGTAGATGGAAGTGCACAGAGAAGGGCACCCTGCTCTGCTCCCTGAGATCAGAAGCACCTGCTAAAACGAGGTTACACTTGTCATAGTGTTAGAGTTTGCTGTCCTCTGGGGTGGGAGGGGAGGCAGAGGCGTCCTTCCTATTAGAGTGAATGGTGTGTGCAAAGGTGAAATGAGGGAGACCTATGAGTGGCCAGAGAATTATATATATATTTTTTTTGGTAATTTTTTTTTTGAGACAGAGTCTCACTATGTCGCCCTCAGTAGAGTGCTGTAGTATCATAGCTCACAGCAACCTCAAACTCTTGGGCTTAAGCGATTCTCTTGCCTCAGCCTCCCAAGTAGCTGGAACTACAGGAGCCTGCCACAATGCCTGGCTTTTTTTTTTTTTTTTTGTAGTTGTCATTGTTGTTTGGCAGGCCTGGGCCAGGTTTGAAGCCGCCAACCCTGGTGCACATGGCTGATGCCTTAGCTGCTGAGATATAGGTGCTGAGCCTTTTTGATAAATTTTCTAAAAGTGATACAGAAGGTGAAAGTTCTTCACACTCCTTTCTAAATCTACAGAGGGATCAAAACCCATTAAGACATTTCCATATTTTGTTCAGACAATTTTGCAATACCTACCAGCATATTCATCTATTATTTATTTTGTAAGTAAACTTACACTTTACATACTTATGCAACCTATTTTTTTCTTTTAACAATTTTATTTTATTTTTTATTTTTATTGTTGAGGATTCATAGAGGGTACAGATAACTAGGTTACACTGATTGAATTTGTTAGGTAAAGTCCTTCTTATAATTACGACCCTCCTCCAAGTTGTGTGTTTTAACAATTCAAAAAATATAATTCCATTCAATTCTCATTTGTCTTCTTCTAAATATTATGTGGTGTTTTACATTAGAAATCACCATGACTTATTAACCAAACCAAATGACAAATGTTTATGTTGTTTGCTATTACAACAACATAGAAGTTGGAACTGGTAGTGTGTCAAAGATGGAATAGATAGATACTCAAGATAGATACTCAAGATGAATGAGTAAATTTTTTTCAAACCAGGCTTTAGGCAGAAGGTAATTTAATTTTGATGTTCAGTGCCATATCATCCTCCAAAAGTTGCACCATCTTATGCTCACATAATAAACGCAGGAATGTACTGGATATTAGATTTGACTTAACTTGACAGATCTGGATGCTATGTTTAATATTTCACAAGATTGCATCTCATTAGACTTTTAATAATTGTCTGATAGGTGGATTCCTACTTATTTTTATTTATTATGTCTTTCTCTACCTAATAATTTTGTTTGGGTATAAATAACTTCTACATCTTATATGTAAATTACAAAACCCAGTTAGAGTGGGAAGAAAGAAAATTTTTATAGGTACAAAGTAATACATTTTCTTTATTAGATCATTTCATTTTTATTCCCTATATTTACTTTCTCCAAGACATTTCTAGAACTTTTGAAATGTGTTTTCTTTTTCTGCCTTAAATATGTTACTAGTGTAAATTAATTTACATAAATTTTTTTTCTTATCCCATCCTTTCTGCTTTCTCTGGGTATTTAACACTCATTATTTTCTAAATTTTCAGGGTAATTTGGTACTGCAATTTATGCATATGTTGTAGTTAGAGAGGGAGGAAATAAGCAAGTCAAAAAGAAAGCAATCTGTTTCAGGTAGAGATAAGTGCCATAAAAATAAAACAAGGACAGGGCTGGAGCATGTGTGCACTCGAGGTGTGTGTGTAAGCTGGTGTTTACATACAAAGCGAATGTAAGAACTCTTCCATGAGATGACTTTTGAGCAGAATCTGGGTGATAAGAAGGAGTGAGGCACATGGAAAAGACAGGGTTGGGGAACGAATCCAGGAGGGAGGACAGTGCTCAAAAGCCCTGGATTAGAAGAAGCTTAGCAAATTTGAGATCAGTAAGAAACCAGCTTGGCAGGAGCCTAGTGAGTAAGAGAGAGGAAGGCATGGGCAGGGCTGCTCAGGGTCTGGTAGACCATTGGAACGAGTTTGGGAGGTTCTTGGAATGTGGGACCGCCTGAAGGGTGACATGATCTTTAGGTTTTGAAAAGTCTGTTCTGGGGTCATGTGCTACACTGGCTGCTTCACCTTCTCTCCAACCCACTCTGCCTCAGGAATCTTCTCCCTGTGAAAAAATAGCCCAGAATTTAATCAACGGCATTATGAAATTACCAAATAAAGCAAGATGAGGATTAAATTGCAAAGATGTCTTTATATATAGGTTTTTAACTTTCCTCCAAGTCCTTCAACTTGTTTTTATCAGATAGTTTTAACTTTTTCAAGTCATTGAGTACTAGCTCAAGTATCTTGGATAGATCTCTTGAAAGATTAAATATCTTTTTAAAACCATCATGGTTGCTTTAGAACATGTCCAAATATAGAACTGATTTACTTAATATTTAGCTGCTTGTTTGACTCTTCAGAGATGCCTGAAATGTTCTATTTCTATGAATATGAAAATTTAAAAGGAAAGAAATTTCAAATGAATCCTCTCTTTTTTCCCACTCTTCCTAATTTTTACTAAAGTTCTCTGTGTTTAAAAACAGTACTAATAAAAGTAAACTTGAATATGAATTATAATTAGGGATACAGTCTCTGAGTTTACCAAAGGATGTTCTTCAAAGACCTGTTAACATTCCCCCAGTTCTCTATTGGCTGGTGTAGATCCAGTTCTGGGAGGACTTTTGGCTACTTGTTCATTTAGCCTCTGCACACTGGCTCATGTGCATCATTTTAATTGCTGGCTAATTCTGTAATAGATGCATCCCAGGTGTTTGGCTCACTCTCACAAAGTGTGTACTCTGCTCTTTTCTGTACTTGGACCCCTACTTACATCTTTGGTGACTTGCATTATGCCTAAATGTGTAATCTCTTACAAAATACTGCCCTTCTCCCCAGAGTGAGCTCTGAATTAAAGAAATATTCTTGCTAAACACAATGAGTTCATTTTAGGTTATTTTTGATTAATGGAAAAAATCAAGTCTGAAATATTCAATTATTTTGAACTAAAATCTGAGAAGGCACGACAGAATAGCCCAATCACACAATGCAAGCACAGAAAGAGTTTGGGGATTGAGAGAGAAAAGAAGGTCACAAAATAAATAAATAAATAAATAAATAAATAAATAAGAATAATTAAATAAATGAGCATGTCCAGCCTCTGATTCTGCTATCTTCTGTTGTGTTTCACCTGCTGTTAACACTTCCTATATAGTAGCAGTAAGTGGACCTGCAACTTCAAGGTGCTGCCAGCTATGCCTTTCATTTTGTGTTTACTACAGAAGCCCAGAAGTTTGGAATCTGACATTTCCTAATCCCCAGATGACAAACTCTTTTGCATCATGGATGGAACTTCTTTTAGCAGTCTTTTGAGGCCACAGCCTTTACCAGTGATTTCTTGATAATGTCTTCTTCAAGTATTGTCTCCCAAGGTTAATATATATACCACAGTTTACTACTCCATTCATAGGTTGATGGGCACTTGGGTTGACTATGGAATACTTTTCAGCCATAAAGAAACTTGGAGACTTTACATCTTTTGTATGAACTTGGATAGAGTTGGGGAACATTCCACAAGAATGGAAAAGCAAGTATCCAATGTATTTAATACTAATATGAAACCAGTAAATGAACGAATGCAGGCCCACACTTGAAAAAGTCAATTTAATTCAAGCTGGGGAGAGGGGAAAGTGGGGCGAAGGGGGTATGCTCTCACCTAATGGGCCCAAGGTAAGGGTATACGCACACCTCCTGGGTGCAGGATGTAACTACCACAGGGACCTTACCTAACAAACACTATAACCTAATCATTTGTTAAAACAAACAAACAAATATTGCCTCCTTTAAAACACCTACCTTGAAGCATCCTATTATAATATGTTGCCCCTGGACTGTTTATCCTGACTCTAGTTCTTTCTCCCTCTCCAACTTTATTAGATTTCCTTCCCTGAAGCCCAGCTCTGACTATCTCATGGTAATCTCACAAACTTTTTAATAGAGTGCAATGTCCGTGTAACTAAGCACAAATTCTTCAGCATCTTATTCAAAGCTCTCTCTAAAGGCCTCAAATTAGCCTTGTGTCTCATTATTTTTATGTTCTCAGAAATCCAGGAGAATCACTGCTTTCCCTCCTGCCCTCTGGGCATTTCTGGTTCATGACTTGGCCTGGGCAGATGTCTCTGGCTCCAAATGCCCTGTAGCTTGGAATCTAGCTGTCAAATTTTTCATATTCCAAACTTAGCTCAGAATCCATCTTTTATATAAAACTTTTTTAAATCCCTCCAGTTGAATGTGCTTCTCCTTTCTCTAAACTACCATAACATTTTTTACTTCTAATATACTCCTCATTTTTTTACTTACTTTTTAATATATAAAACAAATTTATATAGCTTCCCTCTTCTACTGGATACCACCTGTCAACAGATAGTGATGGCAGGAATCATATGCATGGTACTGGTTTATGATATTTCATTGTTATACTAAAGCAGTGGTTCTCAACCTTCCTAATGCTGCAGCCCTTCAATGCAGTTCTGTGGGTCAAAATCCACAGGTTGAGAAGCGCTGCACTGAATTGAATGAATGAAGCCTTAACCTGAGTAATCAAATATTTTCCATTCTTGCACTTTGCCTTATCTCAAGAAACTTAAAGTAAGTTATACTTCCCTGGCTTATACTATCAGATTTTGAGGAATTACCTCATAAAGTTGGCTCTTGAGATATTTAGTTTTCATTTAACATGAAAATGAAATAAAAATAATTTAATGTATGCAATTATGCAAATGTAAACTATTTCTATTTTATAGCTCTAGCATACTGCCTGAAATGTGGTTGGCACTTCATAAATCTTTGCTGGATTGGATGGAATGGAAAGTTAATCGAATATTTGAGTTGTATGATAATAGTAAGTTGACTGCCACTATTGAGCACTTCCTCTGAGCCAGGCAGTTAAGCAAATTTCTAGGAACATAAAGAAGAATAAAACACTTCCTTCACTTGAGAAGCTTAATGTCTAGCGGGGAAGGAAGTCATACATAAGTTTACTGTATCATGGTTAGTGGTATGGTGGGGTGTGGGAACATGAAAGAAAGGCTCTCTTAGTCTGACTTAAATGTTCAAGGAAAACTTTGTGAAGATGACATTCAGTGGAGTCTGGAAGTATGCATAAGAGTTAAGGATGTGTAGAAGATGGACAGGCAAATAAAGATATGGATGATGTTTATGACATGATACAAGGGAACTACATGATGTGTGTGGGAAGTTGCACACATTTGTTCATATTGGAATGTATAGTGGGAGGTGGGAAATGCTGGAAGCTGAAACTAAGGAGACAGGTTAGAGAAAAGCTAAGGGCTGCGATCCTGTAGGCAAAGGAGGGAGGAGTGCCAAGGTTCCATTTTGGCTCATGTGGAAGCAGTGAGGAAGGAAGATTTGAGGGGGACAAGACTGAAGGCAGATGGGTAAATTATTAGACCCCTTTAAATGTTGAGGGTGGGGCAGTAGTAGCAGGAACGGAGAAGAGGGAGATAGCTTTAGGAAATAACTAGATGACAAGATTGGTGTGGGAACTGGTGAAAATGGGTCAGGTGGCAAGGAGAGAGAGAAAAGAGCAGAAAACAGCCCAGGTTTGTGGACTGGAAAACTAGGTGAGGAGGTGGCCATTAGCAGAGCTGGACACCGCAGAGGAAGAGAGGTTTGAAGCAGAAGTATAGAAGACAAGGAGTTTAATAATGCTTGTGCTGACCTTGAAGGAGCTCTGTGTTGCCCAAGTGGCATCTGAGTCTTGAATATGGAATTCCAGTGGATGGTCAGAGTTAGAGATACAGTACCACCCATCAGTAGCTTCGTGCGGTCCCCAAACTTTGAGAGTGGTTGAGGTTGCCCAGGGAGACTCATATGCAGGGAGTGAAAGCTCATAGGCTAAGGACTAGGCCCTGGCAAACCCCATTATTATTGGTGCGAGAAGAGGAGGAGGGCCACATAAGAGGAATCAGAAAGGTAAAAAGATGACCAGAGAAACATGGGGAAACCCATGTGATTCAGAAGGAGGGGAGGGATCTGGTGCCCAGTGAAGTACAGACTTGGTTCCACAGACATCATGGGGGACCTGTACCACAGGGCATTGCAGAGAGATGATCAGAGCCAAACCCAAATGCTGGTGGCTGAGACAAGCATGGAGGAGATGGGGTAGTAGAGGCAGAGGATAGATTGCCTGTTGAGGAAGATTAGCCAGAACAGAAGAAAAGGATTGAAGGTGGAGGCCGGAGGTGGATCAAAGGAGAACCAAAGGAAGAACAAAGGAGGTGTTTTCCCTCTAGAACGAAAGAGAGGTTTTTTGGAATACAAAAGCCTACTCTAGATGGTTGGTGGAGCGTTTCTCATTTCACTCCATTAGGTATGCAAGAAGGCAGGTTAAGCCGGGCCCAGTGGCTCATGCCTGTAATTCCAGCACTATGGGAGGCTGAGGAGGGAGAATTGCTTGAGCTCAGGAGTTTGAGACTTGCCTGACTGAGAGTGAGACCATGACTCCTTAAACAATGGAAAAACCAGCTGGGCGCTGTGGGGAGCACCTGTAATCCCAGCAGCTTCCTGAGGCTGAGGCAGTGGGAGGCCCACAGCCTGAGTCTGAGGTTTCAGTGAGCTATGACGCCATTGCATTCTGCTCAGGGCATAGGGCGGGACTCTGTCTCAACAACAGCAACAACAACAGCAAAGAAATAAAAATTTCATAAACAAGGAAATAAAAAAATAAAAAAACTTAATTTTTCTATAACATAATTAATTAATTTCTCAAACCTTCATATTTCCAGTGGAACCTAATTCAGGATCTTAAAAGATTCAGAGCACCCTCAGTCATTTTGGCTTTCCCTCTGCTCGCTTCTCTTCAGGATTGACCTTAAGTTCTATCAGGATGGTAGGGAAGATCTGGTTATTAGTCATTTGCCCCCTGATTTGCTGAGATGCCTGCATTCCTATCTGGATTCTAGTTGTAATATCTTCTAGAATATTTAGCTGCCATTTTGCATAAAAATCGTACACAGTTATGCAATCTTCTCTTAATCTCAAGCTCTCTCCACGACTACTGATATGCTGTAGCTTTTCCTAATTACTCTCCTGGGTGGAGGGTTTAGCAGGCCATGTTCAGATGATCCCCTGTGCCACTCCAAAGTTGTGGGCCAAGCCTACCTCTGCCTGCACACTCTCTACCCCCATTTTTCCTCCATTGCTACTACAGCTGATCTTACAAAAATCTTCTGAATGGAAAGTTGCTGTTTTGTTATTTGAATAATCAGTCTCACTACTTTGTCATTTAATTATGGATTACAACAGATGCAATTATGCATCAAAACAATTGAAAGGGCAGTGAAAGCATCAGTGTCCATTGGCCTGTTCCTCTATGTAGACATTCATTTATTCCACACACATTTATTCTATCGTCAAGTATGTAAGAGCTCTTTAATAATGGCTTAAATAAAAGATGAAATGGCATAGTTCTTGCTGGAAGGACTGGCAATGTCACTGTTAAGATAGACACATTAAAATGTCTTATTACAGTGTCACAGGGTATGAGCTTTAACAGAGGTGTGTACAAAGCACCATGGCCATGTCTGCTGGGGCCACTTCACAGAGACAGTGACATTTAAATTGGGCACTGAGGGGGTAACAGGAGGAGAAGGACAGAAATGACATTCTAGGCAATGAGATTTGCTTATGTGGACACAAGATTTTTGAAAGGGTAATATGCCTAGGCATGGTGGGACATCTAGTGTGGCTGGAGTCAGTGGAGTGGAGAGCATCAGGGATGGTGGAGCTGGATGAATGGAGCTGCTGGATTCTGAAAAGACTTTGTGTGAGTTTATAAAATGTGGCCCCGGCCACATAGAGATTCATGTTCCAATTTATTTCCAACTCTGGTTAGCTTGTAGAGGTTGTACTGAAGTGGAGAGACAGGGTTCATTAAAGCCACATTGGAGACTATCTCTTATACTCTAGCTCTGACTGATGAGATTCCCACTAAACCATGGCTATAGGGACAGAGAAGAGGGCTGGACTGGAAGGAGACATTTCTGAGGTGCGTTAGCAGAACATGATGGCTGGTTAGATATGGAACAGGAGGAAGGGGAAGTGAGGTGCTCTTGGCTAAAAAGGATCATAGGTCCCACTAACCAAGATTTGTAGAATTAAAATGAGAGCAGAAATGTGTTTCTATGCATATATTAAGTCTAAGGTGGTTTAGAGATGCTGAGTAGAGATGGAATCCAGGTACAAGGCAATGAGAAAGAAGGATAAATGGGATGATAGAGGCAGGCAAATAAACAGAGAAGAGGACCAAGAACAGAACTCTGAGCTTAACCAACAGTTATAGAGTTAAAAGAAGCAGAAACAGTAACTGCAGCAATAATAAGAAAAAGTAAGCAGGATCAGAGAGTTGGGAGGGCGCTGGGTGCTCAGGTACAGGAGACTGTCAGGAGGGCTGGTGGCCTGCAGTGCTCACTGCTGCCTAAGGCCTGGTGAGGGGCTCCCTGAGGCCTTTGGGTTTGGCCATTAGGAGGCCTTTGGTGTCCTTAGGTAGGACCTTCCCCTTTGTGCAGAGGTGAAGAGGAGACACTATAAACAAAGCAGACTGGAAGATGTGAAGCAACAGCAACTTGTATTTAGACAATTGAAAGTAAAACAAACAAATAAGCAAACAAAACCAACAAACAACAAAGCAAAAGCAAGGTGGAGGGGAGTTATACTTTCATGGAAATTGAGAGAACTATTATACTTATTGTAAGTTCTCTTAGAATGGAGGAGGTTTAAGTTTGTAGGTTGAAGGGAAGGGAGGAGCAGAGGAATAGGCGAGACAAGAGGCTGTGAGCGAGCCCTGAGACACAGAACGAAGTTCCCAACAGGGTGCTAAAGGGTGGACCAGACTTTTTGGCAAAAGGAAACAGGACAAGGCCCGGTATGTTTAGGAGTAAAACAAAAGAAAAGCAAAAATGATACATGTTGGCAACTTTTTTGCAAGGTAGAAGAAAAGATGAGGAGGTGGGAAGAACATAGGAGGACTGAGGCAATGAGTGATGAGAATTCAAAGTGCCTCTGTGGGAAATGGGAAGAGGGACAAATGAAAGCTCTGCCTCGTCTGGGAAGTGTTGCTGGACAAAGGGGTCCAGCGCCTGTCACTGTCAGCCAAATGCAGAGAGGAGATGGGGATTAGGAACACCAAGCTTTCTTGTCAGAGACCCAGCAGTGTGGAGAGCAGTGAGAGTAGCCTCTCACTTCTGTTCTGTCTCAGTCACAATTCTAATATAGTTTTTATAGTGGGATACATGGAAACAAACCTAGAAAATTATAACTTTGCCTAAAAGAATCATAAAAAGAAAACAACACAAAAGTAGCCTCTATTCTAACATCATAACAATACTTAACATAAAAGTAACCTTTACTCTAACAATATAACAATACTTATTGTCTAAGTGTTACAACTTCCCCCAAAGTCTTTTGAGATAAATGTCCTCAAAATCATGGTGAAACTTTCACTAGATAAACATGGAAGGTGGCTGGGGGAAGATGTAAGCAGACTAGGTCAGCTGTACTGCTTCAGGTCAGCTTCTCAGACTCCATCTTCAAGATCTGTTTTCAGGCTTCAAGAAAAACGGCATCAAATGAAAATTGCATCATCATGTATTTGTGTTGTTGAAAGGTAAGGACAATAATAATCATAATAATAATTTACTCCATGCTAAGCAATTTACCAAACATTACAATAAGGTTTTACTTAATATAGCTACTGATGGGGCAGATGTGATTTCCATTTTACACCTGAGGCAAAATGATCTATTCAGGTTCACACAGCTAATGAGTGGCAGAGTCAGAACAACCCATTAGTTCCTTCTGGCTCTACTTTTGGAGCATTTAATAATCATACTATGCTATCTCCAGAGAAACTGAGCTTTCAGGCATGAGGTACTCTTTTGCTCAAATGCAAAATTACTCAGCCAGAGGGCAAGTCCCATCTCTTCTTGGACTTCAGCTTCCTTGTGTGTGAAACGTGATTTGGCTGCATCAGAATTGGGAGTGGTACAGGGTGTCCTAGTCAGTCTCAGGGATCCTTTTTCTAATCTGACAGTGGAAAGGCTCAAAGGGAGATGTTACTTAGAGTTACAAAACAAAACACAGCAACATCCTGTGCAGAGTGCCGCTGCAATATTATTTGTTATTGTTTTCAATTCTGCCTGGGAGCTAATATTTTGTTCTCAGCCACATTTTACCTTTTGTCATGCTTGAAAAAAAGCAGAATTATTATATTTTCCTATTTCCTACAAACTTCCTATTCTTTGTTCCTGCTTTTTGGCCTTTTTATTATGGTAGCTAGAAGGTAAATTTTCTCAACCCTTTCAGCCTGTAATCTCATCTGAGTCAGAATTGTCAAGTGGATTGCTTCAAGCCACTCTTTAGCCTGACTGGGGAATGAGGTGCTACCTGCCTGGAGAAACCTCCTGGCTGTACAGTTTCCAAGTTTAGTACATTTCCTGCTGGGACTCATGCTTTGAATCACACAGTCAGCTCTTCTGACCTCAACACCTCTGGCTTCTATGAAGTTGGAACCGATTCTCAGAAAGAAACACTCTCTAGTGAGTTTAGGAACGTTCGTGACTGCAGTTATGTTCTCTGAGAATACCAACAGACTTTTTTATTGTGAGGGACTACATGATTTTTCATTTCTGAATGGATGTATAGTTGGTTTTGTTTAAAACTTGACTCTGGGAAGAGCTAATATTTATGAAAAATTCACAAGCTATGGGTTAGAAAACCTAGAACTAATTGAAGAATGCATTTTTGAGTATGTTACATTCAGTTCTTCCAGGAGATTAATGTCTGTTTTATTACACCAGGTACACAAATTGTTATATCATCTGGGATATATGAACTATGATTTTTAACAGCAATATTTATAGGGTTGTGGGGCTAACTCATCAAAGGTAAATTCCAACAGGTGCTCTGAGAAATTACAGCTCATCTGGGCACACATCTAGTGCTTGTGGGAAAGGCTGGGCCTAAAAGCTCTGGTATCCAGACCTGGGGCATTGGCCTTCTGTAAGACCCCAAGAATGTCCTGTTTTCCTGAAAGGAAACCCTACCAAATTGCCTTCCCTTTAGCACTTAAATTACCTGCCTTTAGTTATTTCTCATTGACAGGCAAAGAAAAACTTTTAGCAAAAAACATGGATATACAATTTGCATACATTTAGTGGCTGTCTATTTTCTGTGGGCTATGTGTAGTATGGGGAATTTTAAAATAAATAAACTATGATCTTTGCTCTTTGGGGAGTCACAGTTTAGTGGGAAAGACAGGTACAGACATACATAGCTAAAATATAAGATAACTCTAAGTGTTGTAATTAGAATGTTGAGAAAATAGTGGCATATGAGAGAATAATGCTTCTAAAACATGAAAGACATTTCCCTTCCTCATATTTTCTTCCAGGAACTTCCGTAGAGCGATACCCTTTGTCTCTTTCCCCACCATGTGAGGAGGCATAATGTGAGACTGTTGCATTTGGAAGAAGGAGCTCATCTCAGGTCTACTCTCTGTGATGTGCTAAAGTTAGTGGTGGAAACTCTTGTCATAAGCAAAGGTCGTGTTTGCTCATATCTGCCTGGGCTTGAGTAGGAAGCTTAATTCTGGGCTTCATATTAGCAGGTCTTTTTGACTTTTACAATAAACTTTGATTTTTAACAATTGTAATAAATTAATGATAATAAAAGTGGTTTGTTGGTTTCTATCTGTTCAGCTTCTCTGAATCCCTCTCTCTGCATCCTAACCTCAGGTGGGGAAAGGAAGCAGTTTTTTTTTTTTTTTATTGTTGGGGATTCATTGAGGGTACAAGAAACCATGTTACACTGGTTGCATTTGTTGGGAAAAGTCCCTCTTACAATCGTGTTTTGCCTCCAAAAGGTGTGGCACACACCAAGATCCTAAGACCTCAC
>CAUYON010203354.1:0-76932 GCA_963573935.1 Arctocebus calabarensis | reverse complement strand
AGTCCCAGCTACCTGGGAGGCAGAGGCAGGAGACTCGCTTGAGCCCAGGAATTGGAGGTTGCTGTGAGCTGTGATGCCACAGCACTCTATCCAGGGTGATGGCTTGAGGCTCTGTCTCAAAAAAAAAAAAAGTATCAATATAGGTTTGAACCCAAGTTTTGGGCATGTGATAAATTTGTTCATTCATTTTGAAATATACAGGTCTAACCTAGTACCTAATTCCCCAGTCTAAAAATCATCATTGGCCTACAAAGGTGATCAGTTTTGTTTCATGATCTTTATGCTGTAAGCTGAAGGACTAGGCTTTACTTGCTACAAGGAGATTTGACAGTCTAAGTCCTAGTCTTCATTCTAGCTATGAGGTGTATTTGTAAACCTTACTGATTTTAGTAGGACAAGAAATCAGTAACCACTCTCTGGGTATTTCTATCTCTGTTGATTTATAGGGTTTAAATCCCATACAATTTATCTGTCAAATTTGAAAATGCTTATTATTTTTTTGACAATTTGCTGTTAAGAATATCTTTTGTTTCAGCTAGAGCAAGAGCGAGACCCCCATCTCTACTAAAAATAAAAAGATTATCTGGGTATTGTGGCAGGCTACTCTAGTCCCAGCTACTCAGTAGACAGAGGCAAGAGGGTCACTCAACCCAGTAGTTTCTGGTTGAGATTAGTTAGGCTGATGCCATGGTACTGTAGTGCAAATGACAGAGAATCTAGCTACACACACACAAAAAAAAAAAAAAAAAAGAAGAAGAAGAAGAAGGAAGGAAAGAAGGAAGGAGGGAAATCTATTGCTCATACTGTTATCTAGGTTCTCTTCTTTGACCTGTATTTTTTTTTAATTTTTGTAGATACACTCATTCTTAAAAATGAATAAATCCAAATAACACATTTTTTAAAACAACAAAAATGCTTTGGAAATTACCTGTTTTCATCATCATATTAAACAAAGATTCTGCAGACTCATTTTTATCCTGTTGCACCATTTTGAACATTTAATTGTTTTCTTTCACTTGATTACATTTTATTATTTCTTTGTAACATTCTACTTCTAAAGAAAGAAGATCACGTTATTCATAAGTTGTTTTATGGTTTTTCACAGAACACATAAAAAGCAACATAGAAAAATATTATTTTTCCCCCCTGTGGCTTTTTCGGGATGGTGAAGGGATATAAATATAAGCTTGAGTTGGAGGTTATGATAAGGGATATATTTGATGTTCACTATGAAACTGTTCAAAATGTTGTGTTTGGAGCCCTTTCATTGAAATTTCACTCTCCATTGGTAGTGAAATGCAAGTATTTAGTTTTATATATCAGAAACTGTGAGTTTATTTTTTAATCTTTATTCTGTAGTTCTTTGACATTGTCGATTCTTAGTGTTTGATATTCCCGTATTTTATTTTTGTCCTTCCAACAAGAACTCACAGCTGGTGTTGTAATGTGATTAATTTCTCTGCAGAGAGTAATCATTTGAAATGTTGTCTTTACCCACAGGGTTTCAAGAGACCATTTAGAGACGCTTCCTATTTCTAAGCAAAATAAGTGACACATACTCTGTCTGCCCCAAATCACAAACGAAGCCTCACATATCCTGTAATGGAGGTGGCAGGAATTATGTCCTGCAGAGTCATTTATTCGGGTCTGGGAGGAGGCTGCACACATTATTTTGATGCTTCTGTGGCTCGGCTTACTCCTGACAGTTAGATCTCAGCCTTCACTCGCTCACATTTACCCAGCCACAAGTGAACGCTCAGGGTTGACTAGTGAAAAGTTAAACAATGTGTAGACAGTTGTGACCATAAAACAGGAAAACTGTGTGTTATGAGCTCTAGCAATTTGTTTCGCTGTTCTTTTTCTTTAGGTAGATAAATATACTTTGGTTCCCTCTCTGATTACCTCCTGCTCTATTGACCTGGGGGTTATTTTCTGACATGTATTGGGGGAGGGGGCATATCTCTTTTCTCTTACGGATTTCCAGTCTTCAGCTCCCCTCACCTTTCAAGCTCTTCCTCTCAATGACAACACAAGAAAAGCTGCTCAGACCAAGAAAAACTACAGAAGTAGGAAAACAAAAGCATTGCTAGTTTTATTATTTCATGCCAACTGCTTTCTTTGTGTGAAAATGTAGGTTCCACGCTCATGTTTTAATTCTTTCCCTGCTGAGAACCACACAGTGCTATAAGAGTCATGTTTCTTGTTGTATTCATGCAGATGAAACTAAAATAGAATTATGTGTTCACTTTTTAAAGCTCCCTAAGAATTTATACTAAGACTTTTTTCAGTGTTTATCAATCTAGTGACTCCAAACATATTTTCTTTCTGCTTTGATTCATCCTTTTCTTACTAAAAATAACACTCTTTGTTAAAGGTGTGTGGTAAACAACAGGCGGAGGGTTTATATTGGAGTTCACATTTCTGTTTTTTTTAAACCTCTTCCCTTATCCTATTTCTGCAATTATTATAGTATTGTATTATGTTTATAAATCATTTTTTGTTTGGGGGTGGACTGCTATTTTAAAAGTTTACATATTATTTTTTCTTTACCCTCCTCTCTTCCTATATTAACACTTACATAAATGAATGTGTATTCATGAGCAGATTTGCTGATACTCTTTAAGATTCATATGTTTGTTTCATGTGTGTATTTATGTTCATTTTCTAAGGTCTCTATTAGACAGATCTTGTATATATGAACATAATTAATGGCAAAAAAGGAAGGATTGGATAGCTTCAAATGTGATGTTTAACATGTTGGTAAGAGATGGTAGCTTTGCAGGAAGAGATATTTTCTTGCTGAGATTGGGAGAAGTGAGCTCAAAAAATTATAAAAAGAAGAAAAAGAAACTTAGAAGAGCTGCTGGGTCATACAATAAATAAAACATGAATTTCAGTAGATTGGTTTAATCTCCTTTGAGAGCATGGTTCAAATCTCTTTTTGTACTTAATGGAGTCATTTAAGATGGTTAGAACTATTTTATCACAGTATTTATGAGTCTAAAAGCATAAACGTTAGACTATGGACAATTCTGTTTAGTCACAATTTAGTGTGGCAGATGGTCAGAGGATGACATTGCAGGGTGCAAATCAGAACATAGTGACACATTGGATCATATATTTGTGGTTTGGCAGAAAGACAAGTGAGGCCACAAGGATGTTTACAAACTTAAATAAACAAGAAGAATTCACAGTCTGAAAACTGAGCTTACGGCCATTCTAAGATTTAAAGACAGACAAGAAGGGAAGGTGAAGAAATAAACCATCATTAAAGAGCATGAAAAAATCATGCTGCTGACATATTACGAGATGGATTAGTTCTTTTTGGTTTTAATTTCTTAGTACATGTACAGATGATAAGAAAACTGTAACAGGAGATAAGTTCCCACTGAGTATAGTTTAAGTCATTATTTATTAAGTGTCTATTATGTCAAGGCAGCTTTGCAGGAAACATTATTTTGTTTGATACCTGGGCTCTGATAATAGTGAAATTATAAATGGGTCTTAGTGCTGTGGCAGGGCTAGAAAAAAAATAAAAACCACTGAAATCATGCTTATTTATCTTTCTGGTGAAAATGAGGCTGCAATGCCTACCTTTCTCTTCAAGTTAAAAAAAAGGTTACAAAAATCAAATTTGAGATCCACCTCTGAGAATTTCAAACATTTCTGCTATTCGGACATATTTGAAATATAATTTTAATGGAGTGCATGCTCAGCTATGAATGAGGCAAAATATGTCTTTCTACCTACATTATCAAGTGAGGAAACTGATGAAATAGGAGGCGTATGTAAGTGTCTAATAACGTGAGTTTCAAATTCTCATAGTTTCATTAACTTTCTAAGATATAATTTTGGAATATAAAAAAGGGTTTATTTTTGCCTCAGGGAGTATTTTCAAAGCCTGCCTTATTTTATATTAAGATGTATCACAGTACTACAGTAGCATTGAAATTGGAGCCATTCCGTGAGATCTTTCAAAATAACCCAATAAAGAAATAATGAAGGGGCAGAGCAGTGGCTCAAAGAGTAGGGCACTGGCCCCATATACCAGAGGTGGCAGGTTCAAACCCAGCCCTGGCCAAAAAAACTGCAACAAATACAAAAAAACAACAAAAAAGAGGGAAATAATAGAGTGGCTATTGCTAGTTCAATAAAATTATGTGAGAACTCTTGAAGCAGTGTGTGACTTGTGTTGTACCATCCTGTTAAGTAGCCTTCTGTTCCTGAAAAATCCAGATGCAGTCAGTCTGTCTATCCAACATCTTAATATGATACTATTGTGTAAAAAGTGCCTTACAAAATTATCATAAATTATTAAAAAACATCATTTGGGAATCTTATAGCTACAAAAGTGAAACTAGATCTCTACAATTACTATTGCTTTTCAATGACATTTAAATTTCAATTCTTTCACAGACCTAACATGAACATTTTATAGAGCTCTGACATGAATCAGATACATAGGATGGCCATAAAGTTCGTGTACAGTATGAAATGGCACACGATTTTTATCGCACACAAACTTTGTGGCTAGCCTGGGTGTGTGTGTGTGTGTGTGTGTATATATATATATATATATATATATATATATGTATCTGCACAGCTATCTCCCTTATTTTTCTTATATGCACCCATGTCATTTTTTGAACAAAAATGGGATCATGTAACAAAATAAATGATGTATCATTATCTATTCTGAAATATTAAAATAGATTCAAAGCTTTTTATTTCTACATTGAACTGAGTGTGTGCTTGCTGGAAAACGTAGTAATATATTGACAAAAATCAATAAGACATTAATGTAGAATGTTTCCAGTTTTTTTATGGATTTTTTCAGGAACTTTTTGATCACCTAAATCCTTATCTGACATGTAGGCGCTATGTTGTTTCAAGTATTCTTCATATGATGTATTTTTCTGTTTTGACATCCCAGTTAAATTCATCTAATAACATCCCATTGGGTTACATCATCACTTTTAAAGTGGCAAATCTAAAATTATGAACAATACTTCATTCTTCTGACAATTTCATGTCTTCACTGAATTATTTGAGACTATTTTAACTAGTTAGGTATCTCTACAATCTCTTGCACAAAATATATAGTAAATAATAGCTGCTTTTCAAAATCTCTCTCATCTGATACTTTTGAAAGTTTACTGTCTAATATGCATCTTTACTATACATCTTATTATTAGTTTATTTCTTTGTTCCATCTATTGAAAAGCTCTTTTAATCCTAATCTAATATATTACTGTATTAGCTTGGTTTCCAAGCATTCTATAAACTTTTGTCTTCATCCACACTACTGAAAGTTAGAATTAAGAACGAAGCCTGACCAGCCTGAACAAGAGGGGAACCTATCTCTACTAAAATAGAAAAACAAAATTAGCTGGGCATTATGGTGAGCACATGTAGTCCCAGGTTCTTGGGAAGGGAAGCTGAGGCACGAGAATCACTTGGGATCAAGAGTTTGAGGTTGTGGGTGGCTCCTGTGGCTCAGCGAGTAGGGCACCGGCCCCATATACCAAAGGTGGCGGGTTCAAACCCAGCCTCGGCCGAACTGCAAAACAGAAAAATAGTCGGGCGCCTGTAGTCCTACCTACTTGAGAGGCTGAGGCAAGAGAATCGCCTAAGCCCAGGAGGTGGAGGTGGCTATGAGCTGTGTGATGCCACGGCACTCTACCAAGGGCGATAAAGTGAGACTCTGTCTCTACAAAAAAAAAAAAAAAAAAAAAAAAGATTTTGAGGTTGCCATGAGCTATGATGACCATGACACTCAACCTTAGGGTAAAAAAGTAAGACTCTGTCTCAAAAACAAACAAACAAAAAACTGAACTTCTATACATATACTTAGAGGTTGGAATTAATAATTACCACTTACCATGCAGAACATAGCAGTTATTCTATCCTGCTATGTTTTTCATTTTTTTAATTCATAATATTTTTTCTTATTAACTTGAATGTCATTCAAAAATTTCTATATTGTTTATTTTATCCATTATATTTCATGTTTACAATTTTATTTTTCTTCCTATTGCCTAACTTTTCAATGTGATAAGACATATTTTGTACTGTTTCATGTGCACACACATATTTCTTATTTTTCCTCAGTGTTCAAAGTTTTCTTGCTCAAGTTCAGTTAGCCCACTGCCAAGTACATTTTCTTTTTTTGCAATTATAGTGAGGTATAGAATATCACTTGTCAAGATCTCATTATTCTGTTGTTCTAGGCCTTTCTAAGTGGGAAGATTTTTGCTTCCAGCATCCTCTTTTCAAAAGTCAAACTTTCAACTGGGAAAAAAGAAACAAGATATTTTAACATCTCCATGCCTTAGAGCTTTCTATTTCTCAGAACTTAAAATTCCCTAGAAACATATTCTGGCATTCTTCTTATTTCTGATTGTATTCCCAAAAATTATCCTGTAAAATAGCATGCATCAGGATTAATAATATAAAGTGTACACCAGACCAAAGTCATGAAAAGATGACTCTCTATACTACATGCTGTCATATTCATGTGATTCCTGAGATTTCCTGAGATTCCGGAATCAGTGACTTATACTTCATCTTTAGAAGACTAACTGTGAGTTTTCTAGACATCTTTATGCCCATAAATATTTAGTACATACATTTTCCTTACTGTAGAATCATCATACAACATCCAAGAACTAATAAATCTGCTTCCTCAAAGGTCAGGTTTTCTGGGAGAGTACCCATGGGTGTTACACTTATATATAATACACACAATGCAAATTCTCTTCTTCTTTCTCTATTTATAATCTCATTAAGAATATAAAGCATGGGGGCGGCGCCTGTGGCTCAGTGAGTAGGGCGCTGGCCCCATTTACTGAAGGTGGCGGGTTCAAACCCGGCCTCGGCCGAACTGCAAAACAGAAAAATAGCCGGGCGTTGTGGTGGGCACCTGTAGCCCCAACTACTCAGTAGGCTGAGGCAAGAGAATTGTCTAAGCCCAGGAGTTGGAGGTTGCTGTGAGCTGTGTGAAGCCACAGCACTCTACCGAGGGTGATAAAGTGAGACTCTGTCTCTACCAAAAAAAAAAAAAAAGAATATAAAGCAGATGCATTTGTTTAAAATTCTACTTTCACAGGGAAAAGAAATATTTTTAGCTCCTCTTTAGATTACTTATTTCTACTTTATAATTTATCTCCAACAACTCAATCATATGTGCATTTGTATTTGTATATTTTCCTGCATTTTATTATCTGTATTACATTGGATATTTGAACAATTTAATTTATGTTCTGTTACCCTAATTTAACAATGAACAGCCATTAAAACATCATTATGTAATGTTAGATGGTCACTATTGTGAACATAACTGAATTCTGGTTTTCAAAATAAAAAGAATTGATTTGAGAAAAAAGAAAACTTAATTACAATTATCCAATGACTTTTTTTTTTTTTGAGACAGAGTCTCATTTTATTACTCTCAGTAGAGAGTAATGGTGTCATAGCTCACAACTACCTCAAACTCTTGGGTTTAGTTGATTCTCTTGCCTCAGCCTCCTGAGTAACTATGACTACAGGCACCTGCCACAATGCCTGGCTATTTTTATAGATGGGGTCTTTCTCACTTTTGGTCAAGTTGGTCTCCAAATCCTGAGCTCAAGCAATCCACCCACACTGGCCACCCAGAACATCTATTTACTTTTTGGTGCAAAGTACTTAACTCATAGCTACAGTTGCAGGTTGAGTTCTCAGAGAAGCTGAATCTGAATTGAGGGCTAGAGAGTAGAATGCCCAAAGAGTGTGACCTTGGGATGGATCTAAATCTGTACACCAAAGTAGAAGAAGAAGCATTGAGCTGGAGAAATGGAGCTCCCATGTAGTATTCATGCCTCTTAGTGGCTGACACTATGGGAAGCTCTGGAGCTAAATTTGCCCTTCAGTATTATCAGCAATATGGAGGAGGGAGTAGCTCAACCTTGAAAACCTTAAAGCTGTGTGTTATTAATTACATGCCATTCCAGAAGCATAACTTTGGGCCAGGTGGCAGTCCAGCTAGGGCAACAGGTCATGCCATGAGAGCGATGTGCAACAGAACATCCATGCACCACAGAGCATTCATCTGACATGACAAAACTGAGATAAGTGTGTGCCGTGTGCACTGAGGACATCAGTACAATTAGCATGTGACACTGTGGTTTCAGGTAGGATTCCAGAGTGTACCCATGCTGGGTCCCAGTAACAAATTAGTTTGATGATTTTTGTGTAATTTACACACTGGGATTCATGTTATTCACTTTAAATCATTATTTATAACAAAAAAATACTTTCTTCTATAAAATAAAGAATTTAACATCCTCTCTCTTATAAGGTTGTATGGTTTGATCAAATTGTGGTCCATGGCATTTAAAGAACACATTTAAGAAAAGATGATTAACTATGTTATTCATCATTCATTGCACAGTCTTTAACAAGTGCTGCAAATCACAGCTAAGACTTAAGTTTGTCTGCTATTTCCATCTAGACCAGCGGTTTTTAAACCTTTTAAAGCATTTATATCACATGAATAGTGTGCTGAAGATACAGATATCTGTTTCTATTGCTGATATTCAGAGCCACTAGGTTTGGGGAAAACCCCACTAGCTCACCTCCATGCTCAGGACTCATTGGCTCCAAGCCATCTGTATCCTTTAAAATCTTTGAGCTATGATGTCCGTGCCCAACATGTTTATTGCTTCCTCCTTTTTCCTCTGGATGTGTTAATTTTTTAAAATAGTTTTCTCAATCTAAGAACCAGTACTAGCTTCTTTTTAATAATGACCCCTTCATGTTCCCTTGTGCATTTCATAAACTGAAAAAAGAAAATCACACACGCCCATTTTATCCATTAGAGGAAATGTGAATCTTTAATGGCGGCTTTACTAAGTGTATTTTGTTTTGCTTGTGTCTATCATAGATAACACAGCCAGCATTCTGACAAGGCGGAGGAGATTTAGTCGAACTGTTCAGGATGTGTATTATCTGCCCATTATGATCTCTGATGGTGGAATCCCCTCTCTCAGCAGCAGCAGCACCCTCACCATCAGGGTTTGTGCGTGCGAGAGAGATGGGCGCGTGCGGACCTGCCATGCAGAAGCGTTCCTGTCCTCGGCGGGTTTGAGTACAGGAGCCTTAATCGCTATTCTTCTCTGTGTTGTCATTCTCCTGGGTAAGTCATTCTAAAACCTACGTTTGTATGATGGCAACTCTGAATGAGGGAAAATCATTCTGACAGCGTGTAATTATTAGGAATGCCGAATGCCGTTAACCGAATCCGGCTGCACAGATTTCTTTTTAATTAATATTCTCAATACTACCATTAATTGAAAAACAATTTGACTTAATGATGAAAGAGTTGGAACATCAGACAAAAGGATATGATCTGAGAGAAACAGCTTTTGAAAGTACATATTTTAGGAATAATTAATACTTAAATACTTTGAACAGCATCTTGAAAGCACTTGTAAAATTTACATCCTAGAAAGTAGGTGGCATTATTCTAAAGTAAATTTGGGCAAAAGTGACCCTGCTCAGCTCCCCGGACCAGACAGGATCAGCCCTTCTGGGTGGTAGAGTCATAGAATGAACAAGTACAGAGATGTAACCTGCAGGGTGAGGACTGTGCTTAACAATAATTTTGCGTTGTGTGCTGCAAATTTACCAAGAGAGTAGATTTTAGGTATTCTTTTCCCACACATAGAAAGGAAGTAACTATGTTAGATAATGGACATTTTAATATGCCTGACTATAGTAACCAATTCCCTATATATTAATGTATCAAATCATCATGTGCATATCTTAATATGTAAAATGAAATAAATTAATATGCAAGTTCATAAATAAACAAAATGAATCTAAAAACTAAATAAAAATAGATGTCTTATAGAAACTTCTATTGGTTAATCATTAATGGTAGGTGAGTTTTGACATACGTCTGACTCTAATGATTTTTGGTCTTAGAGATAATCAATTTCATTAAATTAAATTCTATGAAGTTTAAAAACAATAGTTTTTTAATTTGAAATTTGCAAAAAAAGCACTTTTTCTAAATCTTATCACAGCTGCATTTAAAGCTCAGAGAACTATTAAATCATTAGACTGCTACTGCTTTAGAAAGAGAGCAAATCCGTATTTTTTTTTCTGTTCACATCAGTGTTATTTTTAATAGTAAACAAACAGAAACAATACAAATGCCCAGCTCTAGGATAATTAAATTGTTAGGGCCCATCCATTCTGTGTAATATCATGAAGACTTTAAATACTTGTAATAATGATTTTATTTCATTTTTTAATATTTATATATTTTTATTAAATCATGGTTGTGTACATAAATGTAATCATGGGGTACAAAGTGCTGGTTGTATATACAATTTGAAATATTTTCATTGAACTGGTTGACATAGCTTTCATGGCATTTTCTTCGTTATTGTGTGCAGACATTTATATTCTGTATTTTTATAACAAGAAAGACAGATATCTGGGGTCTTTGCACTTTATATTATAAACTGAGTCCCTGTTCATATTTCTAGCACAGTTATGCTGGCCATCCTTTCCCTTAGCTATCTTTAATTCTGTTTTAATAGTGTGAATCCATGAATAAAGAGTTGTGTGCTTTGTTGAAGCAGAGATCATCTTGCAAAGAATGCTTCTTGTTTTGCTCCTGCAGTAGGAGATTAATTACATGTATTTGTACAGGTGGAGTGGAAAGCAAGATGGAACGAGGCTAGAAAGAAGGGATATATAGGGAGCGGCGAGCTTTGTAGAGCATGGCAAAGTGTGGGGGGGAGTGAGTGTAAAGGAAATTTAAGTCTTTAAGTCAATGTAGTCCTATTATGAACTTTGTACTTTGAAAAAAAGAATTCAATGAATGAAATGGGAGCAGATCTCTTGGTGACCAAGTAAGCATGAAAGCAAAGCAGTTGGAAAGACTGTGTTCATATCTCCTGCAGAAACAACATGTTCTGGACTCACATACTTACAGTGGACCTGAAGAGCAGTGAATAGTGTCAAAATACTTCAGTTGAAATCAAGTGATCCTTGATAACTTAGATTGCCTGCTGCGATTAGAATGAGGTCAAAGACTTTTCTTCTCCTGTGCTTGAATGTGTTCTCTGATCTTCCTTAAACTAGGGCACATTGGAAACACATTTTGGTGAACTACCCAAGTCCCCACCACCCTAAAATATACATATATAAATAGACAACAGACTAGCTACATTTTATTTTAGTACTGTAACTTTTAAATAACATTCAACCCTAGCAGTTAAATAAAATATAAAATTAATATTTTATCATTAAGGCATATTTTTGCTTTTAGCTCTTCAATAACTGTGATTCTATAACCCCAGTCCTAATTTTTCCAAAAATTAGTGGTGTGATCTCAGGCAACACATTCTTTTATCTCTATTTCTGGACTCAAGAAAGTGAAGTTTCAGTTGAAAGAACCCTAGGGTCTTTATAAAATTTTGGAATGCTTACTTTTGTCTTATTTGGGTTACATGTAATTTAATATTTCACATGTTCAGAATCAATATATAATCTATACTGATTTTCTGAAAGTGGTAATTGAAAACCAAAAAGTTTAAGTTTACATGTTAGATCAGGGGTCCTGAAACTTTTTAAACAGGGGACCAGTTCACTGTCCCTCAGATCGTTTGAGGGCCAGACTATAGTTTAAAAAAAAAAAATCAACTATGAACAAATTCCTATGCACACTGCACATATCTTATTTTGAAGTAAAAAAACAAAATGGGGGCCGTGCCTGTCGCTCAAAGGAGTAGGGCACTGGCCCCATATACTGGAGGTGGTGAGTTCAAACCCAGCCCTGGCCAAAAACTGCAAAAAAAAAAAAAGAAAACCTAACTTGTTCTTACCTGTATCCTCAGGCAGCAGCAGGCTCTGCACAGGCAAGCTCGTGACTCCTAAGATCAAGAGTCTCTGTCTCACCAGAGGCTGAGAGGAGGAGTTGAGAGACAGAGAGAAGGAGGGGAATTGGAGAGTGCAGTTCACATTCTGCACATGTGCATGGCCTGAGTCGGCTGCTAAGCAGGACAGGCACCAGCGGCAATAACTTCCTGCAGGCCACATGTGGCCCATGGGCCGTAGTTTGGGGACTCCTGTGTTAGATGTTCAGGTTGTCAGTTGTGTTGCTTTCTGCTGAGATTACCTTCCTCAGGCCCATTTCATTGGAGTGGTGCCAGAGAATTAAGAGTGAGCCTTGGTGACACACCGTAGTCTGCTGCTAGAGTAGGGGTAGCTGAAGTCTTTATCCTACAACTTGCCAGGGGGACGAGAGCCAGTGGCAGTGGAAACCTTGATCACACCAAGTCTGAGAAGTCACCGAATGTGGGGATCTGAATTACACCTCTGAACCCTGTCAGTGCACACCTCCCACGAGAAGGAGGTGATCTCCGGGAAACCAGCATATGGATTGCTTCCGAGTCTTGGATATAAATTTCCTGATACATCAGGATTGAGTGAATTTGGTGTGAAAGGAGTGATGGACGGAGAGGAGAAGGTAGAATTGCACAGAGACAACCATCGAGCTGTGTGTCCTTCGCCCTCTCACGTGACTATGTGACCTCCCTTGGGTTTGAAACTCTACATTTCCATGTGAGAGGACAAGGTGCCACCAAAGCAGTCCATAAGTCAATCAAAATAATCGCCCTCACTCAGCCCACTTCACTTCTATGAGTAAGGACCAACATATGCAGATGTGAAAAAACATCACGTGATATTTGAGGATACAAAAATCTGTGATGAAAAGTATTTTGGAGAGTAGATTGGGATTCCATCCATAATGGATTCAAATGCCAGTTGTGAGGCATAACTTAACTTATGAAAATACTTAGCACTGCAAGTCCTGCAATGATATATAGAACATATAGAAACAAATAAATGATATGAGGAAATAAATCCAAATATAAAGAATTGAATTCTCTATGAATAAAATTAATTAATGAAACTTAAGAAATTCATCTTAATTTCTTATATAAGTAAATAATGTCAAGAATGTCAAAAATTATGTTCACATTTAAAGATAAGAAAATTCATGTATTAAGAATAAAATACTTGTGTTAGAATAAAGATATCTCAAAAGAATACAGCTTATTCAAGTTTCCATCTAAGTTATGCAGGCAAAATCTGCTTCAAAATATTTCAGATTAAGTTTTCCCTTATTTCTTTTATAATACCCTGGATGTATCATATTAACTGTTCCTAGATGACCAATAGTAAGAAGAGGCACTTTATTCACCTGGATATTTGACAGACCACTGGGGTCACTTGAATATATTCACTTGACTGCCAGTTTTTAAATAAGGGTTAACCCTTTAATTTATATGTATAATTACTATCTGCACTCATTTTCTTAAAATATATTTTAGTTTGGGGATATTTTGACACATTTTTCCTTTGGAACATTCAAAAATGTTCTAAAATACAATTCAAAGTTAGTTATTGTTAACTGTAAGATGACTTAATAAATATTTAAAAATTATTTTCCTAGTTCATGAGAGTTTTTCTATTCATGAAGATTCAGTGAACCCAATGCTAGATTACCACTTTCACAGAGATATAATTTTCCTTTTGCTCATCCACATAAGAATTGTTTATGGAGTATCTACTTTGTGCCATCTGCTGCAGAAATATTTGCTGAACAGAAAGGAATAAAAAGCAGTTCAGGAAGAGTGCACGCGATTTGTCCCTGTTTCAACATTCTTCTCTTGAGCTGAATCAAATTTGCATTGATCTTTAACTAGAGGGACCTTATGTCCATGTTTTCCCTGATGACCAGATACAATTATAAACAAAATCCCCTGTCACTCTTAAAACCCTCTAAGATTTCTATTATTGTTAAATTGACACTTATAGTGATTAGGAATGTAACAAATCTTGGGATCACAGATTACTAGCAAATAACTATCAATACCTGAAAAAAACATAGATGTCAATCTTCAGGGTTCAAACTTAAATAATGTCAATATTTTGTATTAAAATATATCAGTAATATTTTCTTAACTTTCAGAGAATAAACAACTAAAGGGCATGCTAATAAAAAAATAATTATACCTTGTTTTTCATTAGGCAAATATGATACATAAACATAAGTTGAAAAATCAGGCAAATATTGAAGGGTGTACATGTACCTCCGTACTTTGTATCAACATTGATTACATTTCCTCTGTTGTGCATGCACAGAAATTCCCTTGACATTAACCACCAATTTCAACATAAAGGAAAATGACTTATTGGTAAAGGTAAGAAAATTTTTCTATAATTAATTAAGCAGTCTATGGAAATAGGTCTTTCGATCTAAAATATCCTCCTCATTTAATTATGAAGATGAGCAGAGACATATAATATATGATAAAGCTAAACCTCTGGAAAGAATAAAGCGAGTTACTTGAGGATATTGTTTGGGGCTTGAACTAGAAAGTTGTAAGGTGGATTTATTCTAAAACACACAGGGAGGTATTAAATGCATATTTATTGCATTCAGCAAGTCTCCAAATAAAGTACTATATTCAGTATTATCTTTGAAATGCAGGTACCATATCTGAGATTTTTTTTCTGTACATAGTTATCTGTGGATCAGGGCACGTGTAGCATTAGCACTTCACTTCATCGTCAGCTTTCGGCAAACATTCCATTCCAAATGCAGTGGTTCAGTTTCCCATATTTGTTATAGTCTTCCCCAATGCATTTTTCTTATTACCTTGACTTTATCTTTTTATTCTATACTTTTATGCATGATTCTCTAACTGTATCTCTCTCTCTCTCTCTCTCCCCTCCTCCTTCCCTCCCTCCTTCCTTCTCTTTTTTAACTTCATTCATTGGGCTCCCTCTTGCCTTTCCTTTGCAAAATCAGACTCCTCCTAGGGCACTGTGACAATCTTCCCTTTTCATTATTGTCCTATCTCTTGCTTTAAAATATATATCTCTTCCTCTCCATACTTTATCTACTTTTAAAATAGACAAAACTCATCCCTACTGTTCAGGGGTATCAAAAGAAGGGTAAAGCTAAAAAGAGAAGCAAAGAAACACTAATGAAAAAAGTAAAGATAGATGCTTCTTTGTTGTGGTAAACAATTAAGAGAAGAGTTTCTGGAGTGCCAGGTATGGTCTTTGCTTAATCAGGAAGGCTAAGCTGATGTTTTTGCTTCACAATCATTTGTTGAAATTCACCTCTAATTAGAGTAGACGGATACGATGCTGAATGAGTATATGAATATATGGATGTATATTTGTACACATGTCCTAGAAAATGATAATATTTTCAACATGTATAGGGCTGTTGAGAAAGTATCCAACCATATGTCTTTATTTTTTCATATTACATGGCTAGGTACTTTCCAGACAGCCCCATTATGTAGACTTAATGCAATATTTGCATGTGTGTGTATTGCTAATATTTGAGATACTATGGTTTCATTTACAATTTTAGATTTTGCAATGCTGTGAAAAGGGGTGTGCATTCAGTAGAAATAATACTTTAAATTTTGATTCAAAATTCTTTATAAATCTACCTCAAAACAGGCTTCATGTTAGATACTTTCTTTAAATGATTGGCTAGTGTAAGTGTTTTGAGCTTGTTTAAGCTTTGGTAGCTTAGTCATCTTCTTAAGTGTATCTTTGTTTTTTTTTTTTGTAATGTTTCATTTGTATGTTAATATTATGTAGTACAAATGCTATTTTGCTACTTTGAAATATTGCACTGGGGTGAAGTCAAGACCTTCAGTGCATCCATCACTGGAGCAAATACATTTTTTACTTAGGATATTTTTGAGTTATGATGGATTTATAGGGATGTAGCCCATTTAAGTTGAGGAGAATTTATATGTGTGTGTGTTTTCTTGTTGCTTATGTCAAATTCTTGTTGCTTATGTGTGATGCTTTTAATTTTTATCTACTAAACCTAACAATCCTAGATGTCAGTTGAATGTACTTTCTTGATTATTGTGATGTAAAGAATGTTAAAATATCAATTAGTCCCATAAGTACTATCATAAGGATTATAACATTAGCTAAGCATAAAGATAACAGTCTACAGAGCTGAGATAAACTACAAGTTATTGTTATTGTTATCATTATTATTATCATAACACAGTTTAACAAAGGTGATATAGTGGAAGTCTTTCTATAATAACGGCTTAATATTATCAAATAGAGAGACTTAAAAATATTAAACAATGGCCAAAGTAAGGTTGTCAAGACCCAGTTCTATCCCATTATCAACTGGTTGCCACGTTATTAGCAATAATGACTAATCTACCATATTTAGCTAAAACTACCCAAAGCCACATGTTCCACTGGCCACTCAATTCATTATTTCAAATTTGTTTAATGAAGTGAAATATTATAGTAGAAACATCATTAACCTTAATCAAAGATGCCCTGCCTTACTGACCTCCACATGGCACTTGTGATTGTACCCTTTGATCTCAGGTATTCAGGTATTCTGAGTCTCAGTCTCATTTTAAAAATAAAGTAAAGCCACAGTTCTGTTGTGAGGATTCAATAAATACGTTATATGAAGGACATTGGTAAATGGAAAAATTTCCATAGGTAACATAGATCATGTACAAAGAAAATAACATTCTTTTGCAGCTTAATGGGCACCACAACTATTAATGCATACAATAAATCAAAAGAAAATGGGCAAAAGAGTACAACAACGAAAATGTCACTGCTTTTATTTTCTACAATGCATGAAAATTTAAAGGATTTAAAGTTAAAACTTCTTTCAACTTCACAGAAACTTAAAATGTCCTGCCTTCAGCACATCTACCTAGAAGAATAACGTGTCTTTAGATATAGATTGATCAGTACACTACACACTACATTATTCTTCCAATTAAGCTTTCCTCCTTCTTCTTCTCTCTCTCTCTCTCTCTCTCTCTCTCTCTCTCTCTCTCTCTCTCTCTCTCCTCATTTTTGGACACAGTCTTTCTCTTCCTCTGTTGCCTGGGCTAGAGCGCAGTGCATCATCACAGCTCACTCCAACCTCACACTCCTGGGCTCTAACCATCCTTCCATCCTCCTGTCTCAGCCTCCAGAGCAGTGGGGACTACAGGCCTGCACCACCAGCAATTTTTTTTGTTGTTTTATTTTCCAGTTAAGGATTCCTATCACTTTTCTACCACTCTTTTCCTTCACTTTGAACAATGAATGGTTATATTGTAATACGAGTTAAGAAAACTGAATTTCCTATCCCACCCAATAAAAACATCATGGTTTATTAGGGAAGATGTGGTTTACTATGTTTCTTTCTTTCTTTTTTCTTTTTTTGAATATTTTTTATTAAGTCATTTGTACATAGTCATGAATACATTTACGCCATTATGAGATTGTATGTGTTGATTTCTTATACAAATTGGAGTGTTTCCATCTTACTAATTTATCATGTTTCAAGGGAGTAATCACGTACATTCCTCCAGGCGTGAAGTGCCCACCTGTGTCACTCAGCGCGGTGGGCGCGGCTGCCCTGCCGGTCCAGCTCTGCAACGCGCTCAGATTGTGCATTGCTGATGCCAAAGCTCGAATTTCCTTCCTTGTCCCTAACTCTTTGCCCTCTATTTTTTCTCCAGCAATTGTCGTACTCTTCATCACCCTGAGGCGCAGCAAGAAAGAGCCTTTGATCATTTCAGAGGAGGACGTGCGGGAGAACGTGGTCACCTACGACGACGAGGGCGGCGGGGAGGAAGACACCGAGGCCTTTGACATCTCGGCCTTGAGGAACCCTGCAGCCGCGGAGGAGCTCAAGTACCGCAGAGACATCAGACCCGACGTGCAGCTCACGCCCAGGCACCAGACCTTGTCCGCCCTGGAAACCATAGATGTCCATGAGTTTATTAAGCAAAGACTAGCAGAAGCAGACCTCGACCCCAGCGTCCCCCCTTACGACTCCCTTCAGACTTACGCCTATGAGGGCCAGCGATCAGAAGCTGGGTCTATCAGCTCCCTGGATTCAGTAACCACACAATCAGATCAGGATTATCACTACCTGGGAGACTGGGGACCCGCGTTTAAAAAGTTAGCAGAACTCTATGGAGAAATAGAATCTGAAAGAACAACTTAGGGGGTCAATTCTTGCAACCTTGTAGGATTTGCTTCCTGAGCAAGTGGAGATTCAACCTCAGCAAAGACAAAGGAATTGTGCGAGACGGTAATGGGAACTCGGCAGGCTGTACGCAGCTCCTGTACAGACAAGAGCCCTTTGCATCAGGAAACTGGGTTATCTCATTGGAAGAAAGTCAAAGAAACAAAAATACAGAGAAAAAAAATCTATTGTTCCTTGTGTATATTTTCAATTGCTCAATAAAGTCTGTGGTACTGTTTAATTAAGAATACCTGAATGAAGCCAAACAATGATATTTGTTTTAATATTTTGTGATTTATTTTTCAAAAGCGAAACTAAACAAAAAGGCTCCAGGTCGCTGATGACTATGATTTATAGGGGGGTACACTGTAAGGAAACTTACAAAGGACACGATGACTTCTTTTTCCACTTTTCTGGGTGGAACCTTAAGACCAGACTCCTGTATTGTGACAGGTCCTATTAGCCTTGTCTCTTGTTTAAATTACATGAGGTATTTCTGGTATAATAGACCACTTTGTCATGAACTTGGACCTACCATTTCCCTTTGCCCTCCCCACTTCTTTTCTCCATATGTAACTGATGGAGTGTGGGGATTTGCTGCCTGCCGAAACTATATGCAACTTTGCTGCACCTGCTGTGTGCTGTACTGAGCACGAGACAACTGTCTCAACCCCATCCGCCCCCTTTTCTTTTAACAGGAGACTCCCTTTCTAACATAGATTCAGAGAATGATGTAAAGTATATTCCAAAAATCTGATATGTCAGAGAATGATTTTATTTTAAAAATAGCTACATACCTATCCTCTAGCAAATGTGGAGGAATTTTATTTTTTGTTGTTCTGTTTGTTAGCACATTTAACTTGGACATTTTGATCATTCCTCTGTCTAAAACAATTTGTTAAGTATGTTCCTAATTGGCTTATTCTTCAGTATAATTCACTTACTTTCACCATAAACAGTCATCAGAAAAATGGACCTCACATCATCATAGGGTGAAAAGAGTGAACGAGTATTCTCCAACTCACATGAACTTCGCAGACTGAATCGTACTTAACCCGTGTTCTTCACACAGGGTCGGACTTTCTCCATCTCATAGTCTGATTAGTTCTTACACACTTGGTATCTTAGGAAAATGTTTAAGATTAGGAGCAAGAAAAAAGAAAGAGAAGATTCATACATTTTCTCCTTACACTTATTATCCCTTGATGTGGCCCCAAAAGTCTCTGAGTTTCAGGGTTCAAAATTGCAAAATGGAGATGACGAGGACTTCCCAGCCTACCTCTCAGGTTTGTTGTGAGGTTAAATGAACGTCTGTAAAAATGCTTTGCCATCTTCAAAGTATCCTGTTACGAAAGGCTTGCAGACTCTTATCTAATTTTCTAGTTCCATTATCTTATGAATATATATTTACATACGTTTTACATAAAATATTATATTATCATGGGAGAAGTTCATGAAACCTTCAACAGTGAAGCAACTATTTAAATATATAGTATACAAGCTTAATTATTTTAATATTTTCATAAATAGACTAATTTTCTTAGAATTTCTTGGGGCTTTTATTTTTCAGATTGTTTTAAATAATATTTTGTTGTCGCTATTGACCTTGAAGTAAAAATTCTTAATATAATGGTCCAGTGCTCCAAAGAAAATGCATCTATGCATTTCAGGTAAATTGGATTTTTAAAATATATGACATTAAGAATGATTTGAAGAGGGAGTTTTTCCATTGTCCTTTATATTTATCATGATCTAGTGACCCCAACAGTTACATGACATTTTTTGTCTGATTCTACCCATGTGTGAAATTTTGGGTTTTGTCTCTGTTTGCAACTACCCTGTACTATCAAATTACAATTTTGAGGTCTGAGAAATAAGAAAGTTTACTTTGAACAATTCTCACTTTGTGTTTGAAGCCTGAGGAATAAACTGTAATTTAAGCTTTTTACAACATTTTAGCTTTCCAGATGCTGCTTTTTCATTTTTACACCACAATGGAGTGTGTTTTGGTGTGAAGCTAAAGGGAAAAGTGATACTGAGGCCCTTGGCAATAATCTCTGGATACACATAGTCCGACTATGCTGATTCCGGATTACACTAGCCCTGAAGGGGGGGGGGACCTTGATCAATTATTGTTGATGCCAGTGTTTTGACTTTCCTGTGCAAAGCGGACCAGGAATGTCAGGTTGACAAGTCCATTAGGCTTTTGGATTTAGATTTTGGGTAAATTATCCATAGCATTTTAAAAAATTCTTTTACCTGGTAACTTTACAGATGAGGCATTTGAAGGATGGCAATATGTGTATACGTTTAACCATTTATGGAAATGTCCAGGACCTCTGCATGCTTCTGAATATTAAAATATATTTCCTTGATTTTGTACAACAAAAACACTTCAGAACAGTCTTATTTTCATTACACCTTAAAATGAATGGATTGCTTCTAAGCTCCTAACATTTAATCTAAAGATGAAGGCAGAATGGAGCTTCTATAGTCTGGAAATATGTTTCTTTGTAGATTTTTTGAAAAATTTTGTTAATGAAAGCATTCCAAATACTATTTTTATACGTATGAACTCTGAAACCAGGCAATTATATCATTGGTATAAGTATGGATTTGGTCTTCTTTTTTTTTAATTTTCCTCTTTGAATCAAAAAAAAATAATGATACAAATGTTATATAAATTGAGTAGAGTCATTTAGTGTTCAATACTTTAAAATCTCAGCTTTACCAGTGTTATAGGAAAGCTCTCACAGAATTAAGTAAGCCAAGAATTTGTACATAAACTCTTGAGTTTTCACCGGCCACAAATAATCAGCTAAGAATCCCATGCCACTGATGTGTCTCCTCACGATTTGTAAGCCTTACTTGCTATTTCTAGACTAAATAAATTACAGCTTTAAAATCAATTCCCTTTTTTTCTACTACTATAGTTTTTATATATATATATCCTGTACAAAATGGGGGCTGCTAAGTTATAGTACGATAATATTTTTATCTAAGTTGTTTCATAGTGTAATTAATTAATTGCAAATATTCTTTGTGCAAACACTGAGAAATTAATAGGTTTTAAAGAAATCATTAAAAGTCATGCCATTAAAAATTCTTCCTGAGACAAATAGGTAAAAGCACAGAGTTGAAGAGGAAATCATCGTGAAGACAAGGGTCTGTACAGAGTTAAGTTGTGACTTTCCTGTAACATGGTAAAAAAAAGGAAAATATTCTGAGAGAAATTTCATTTATTCAGCCACACAGATGTACACACTCACATACACATAAGTTCTGGAATATTTGGAAAGTAAGAAAATACTCAAAACAGGATTTGGATATGGGTGTGATCTAAATATGTGATGCATGTAAAATTGTAGTACTCAGTGTATGGAAGTTTCAGCTGGAAGTTAATGGACATTCTTTGTCCTTTATTATGGGCTCACCCTCTATTTACCCTTCAAGGAGCTCATTGACAAATGTCTTTGTACAAAGAGTAGACAGAATTTTTAAATAGTGACAAATGAAAATTTTAGAAACAATGACCTAATGGAAAAAAGTGTGGCTGTTTAATACTAGCAAGTGCTTTGACAAGGATATTTAGATACTATAACTTTGTGTAAATTCTAGGTAGAAGAAGACAGTATATTGAGTTCATGATTCTCAGCAATTCAGAAAACTAAGCACACAATTAGTCACTGTTTAGTTTGTTCTTACAGAGATGAACTCATAAATTTTATATGATGCCTTCTTTTATTTTTAGCTGAGTATATGTTTTTGAATACAAAAATTTATGTAGACTTATTTCGGAACTATCAAAAAGGGGCAATTAATTGAGCATGGTAATGGGAAATGCTTGAATCCAATACTTTGGAGGTAAGTCCTACCTGTGACTTAAAGGGAGCAGTGTTTGGTCAGCTGCTCAACAAATTGCAAATCTAGAGCTGATTACTCTGGAAAGAGGAAGGAATTCCATGAATCTTATTCCATTTATTTACTTGGCTTTCAATTTCAAGAATTAAAAAAATCTCAGGACAGTTACTGGAAGACTTGACTCAAATTAAAATTCTCTTATATATTAGCTTTTAGGAATAAAGAGAATAGGAAAGGAATAAAGAGAACTATATGAAGGAAACAAAACCAATTTAACTTTTATTTTCTCTTAACCTGTAGGAGTTAAATAATTTTTCAGTATAAGTGTAGAAATAATGTACCTTATAGTCAAAAGTAACTCACAACCATTTGGAGATAAGATGAGTACATACAGAACCCAGTTTTTTTTTTTTTCAAAGTTTCCAAGTGCAATTTTAAAATAAAAATATTAAACAAAACACTTTTTAACATGTTCCAAGTCTTTTTTAAGATATGTTCTTACACATACTTGTATCAATGAAAAGTAATAGGGCAGTTTTTTTCTTTTTCTTTCATAACAAAGGAAAAGAGCATTGAAAAACAACATATTCTTCTTTGAAGCATTGATTAAAAAAGAAGAAGAAAGATCTTGGTCTAGTAAGGAATGACTGCGTTTAACTACTTTGCTGACTGTATGGAAATAAAAGATTTTTGTCCTTCAACACTGCAGAAACAGCAAAACCTATTTAGTAAAAAAGTAATGATTCCTTTTTAAACTTCTAGGTGAGGCTCAGTGCCTGTGGCTCAACGGGCTAAGGCACCAACCATGTACACCTCAGCTGGCGGGTTCGAATCCAGCCCAGGTCCACCAAACAACAATGACGGCTGCAACCAAAAAATGGCTGAGCATTGTGGCGGGCACCTGTAGTCCCAGCTACTTGGGAGACAGAGGCAGGAGACTCGCTTGAGCCCAGGAATTGGAGGTTGCTGTGAGCTGTGATGCCACAGCACTCTATCCAGGTGACAGCATGAGGCTCTGTCTCAAAAAGTAAAATAAAATAAACTTCTAGGTGAAAGAGAATGGAGAAAATGGACAGTCAAACATGCTTGAAGTATTATATCCTTTGATGAAGGCATGAGCCTTAGAGATTACAGTGAGTTCATCCACTGGTTTTGTCCAGTCATAGTAACTTCAGAAATGAGAAAATGGGATATAATAATGTCACCCTAATAATTTTATTAAGGCAATCTTCCTCATATTAAACAGAGCTCCAAGTTTTTACTCTAAATCATCTACTAGCATTTCCGAAGAAGCCTTTCAAATCCCTTAGTTTTAAACAATAATCTCTAGATCCCAATATTTATTAATTGAACAAGGCATAGCAAACATACATTATATGTAAGTCTTTACTCCAGGCACTGAAAAGGATATTAAATTTTTTTCCTGCTGTTACTTGTCATTATCAGAAAAATCTGAGACTTTAGAAAAGCATACAAGAAGCTATAGACAAACAGTATAAAAACAGAAGGTGGCAAGTGTGCCCCAAGAGTCTCAGACGCCTTAGAACTTGATCACGTGCTGCCCTTGAAGTTTTCCTCGGGATGAGGGAATGATGTAAGTGGCTGAGGAGAAAGCACAAAAGGTAGCAGAGAGGGAGCAGTAGAAACAAATGTCCAGAGGCAGGTCATTCTCTATGGTCAAGAGGATACACACTGGGGGAAAATGCAAGGTGTTAAGAGAAGTTGGATTTAGAGCTTAGACTGAATGAAAAGTATTCTCTAGTTAATGGCTTTAAGTTTATTTTATCCACAAACAGGAAAGTGACCATTTCCAGGTGTCTGTTTTAGGAAGCCACATCTTTCAATAATGTCTAACATCCAGTAAAGATATATTTAAGGAAGATTCTAGAGTCATGTGTACCTACATAGGACATATGTAACTATTTCAATTTCTTCTATAAAATAATTACTTATTTTACGACTATAGCTTGAAAACTTTTTTTAAAATGTCATAGGTAATATAAATTCCAGTTTCAATTTTTGGAATCATAAAATTTTGTTTATTTGTCCTAATAAAAATAAGTGACAAGGGTGAAACTTGTAAGAAAAATGTTTATTTACATAAGTTTATTCTTAACTGGTTAGATGTTTCTACTTTCTATAATAATTGCTTAAGGTATTGCATATAAAATATTTTTGAACTAAAAACATAATATCCCAATACCAAAGGCCAAACTGATGCCTTATTATAAATATCTCAGTTATTTTTAATAAATTATTTTAACTTACACAAGCATATCACATCATCTATTCCCTCATTATACAGTATAATCATTTACATTTGGGTTTATTTTCAAAAAGACACCATGATACAACATGAAGATTCAGTGATTTTTTTTTTTTTAAATGACAGGCAGACTTAGCTTGTGGTCCCAACTTTTATATATTCTGTTTCTCACTTTTTATTCTTTCAGATGCTCTTGCTATTTTTTTTTTTTAACAATCCCTGAAAGCTGTGTTTGAGCGAATTCTATACATCATGTATGAAATTTTTTTCAGGACAGATTGAAGAAAATGTTTTTCAGAAATAGAAAGCGGTTATCATGTTGTTTTCAGGGTTTTGATTTTCAATGCATTTTCTCCCTCTCTGTCACTAATCATGCTCTTCCTCAACAAAAAGTAATAAAAAAGTTGCATTCAGAAAAAAATACTTTGTGACAGTTACTTTTCTGTGAGCCTGAGGTTTTATTCCAAGAAGTGGTGTGGTTTTGTATATTTCCAATCTCCTGGAAGTCTTTCAATTTTCATTCTTCCAAAGATAGTGAAGGGTAAGTTCTTTATCATGAAAAATTTATTAAATTTCATCTGAAAATTTTTAAATTAATATGGCTTTGGTGATCCATTTCATAAGCCATTGAAATCATAATTGAATTTAAAATAATGTTTTGCTCTGAATAAAGTATTTTTAATAATATGTTATACATATGCTTTTCAAAAAATAATTAGGACTTTATAGATTCCCTTTTCTTTCCCTGGAAGAAAAGACCGAAATTTGTTTTTGTTTTTTCTTTGAAAGAGATTTAGAACCAAATGCATTTCTCAAGTTTCACCACCTGAGTGATGGTATTTTCTCTTTAAAATTGCACATAAATTTTACAACATGGATCACAAAATGACAAACAGATGGCATCAGTACTTCAATAAACTATCTCATTTAAGGGAAACCTTTAACATTATATCTTCTACTTTAGGTTGAGATATAATACTGAATCTCCTACTACTACTGAATCTCCTTTTGATTTTTTTATAATACTGAATCTCCTACTACTACTGAATCTCCTTTTGATTTCTGCTTAGATTCTCCTAAAAAATGTGATTTCTAAGCCCTCAAAACAAGTATGCTGTTTTATTTGCCTCCCGCTAACGTCATATTTTCTTTCACTCACTAAGTCTTCAGTGAGTCAGATGTCCTACTCATGTTTTGCTCTCTCAGTTTTAGTTTGAGATAACTAGTGAATAGAGAAATATCAAATGCTTTATTGGGACAGATAATAGTTTTGAAAAAATTAGGTCATGACTCAGCTTTCTTGATTCCAATCAGTATCTTAAACCAAAACATGGAACTGGACTGTATTAATAGAAAGAATCAGCCAGGCATGGTGCCTTGTGCCTGTAACCCTAGCACTTTAGGGGTGTCAGGCAGGAGAATCACTTGAAGTTAGGATTTTGACACCAGCCTGGACATTATAACAAAATACCATATCTCAAAAAAAAAAAAAAATTAGCTAAGCATGGTGGCTAATTTAAATAAGCACTGAATAAAATAAAAATTCTTTATTTAGTATTTATGTCTTTACTTGTCAAACAATAAATCTTTAATTTCCACATATAGGAAGATAAATAATATTTTCATAGGAAATAGCTTAGTTGTGATGGAGTATGTTTTTTCAGCACATAGCAATGGAAGAATATTAAGACAGGTCTTATCCTAAATAGTATATTTTGAAGACATTTCCGCTTTTCTTTATATTCTGACACACATCAGCTCTTCTCTGTTCAACAGAGAAGTTTAACCTTATTGTTCATTGAAAAGATGGGAACTCCTAGGTAAGTAAAATATTACAACACATCTCCACATGTTGGCTTTTATCCTTTCCAGATCTTATTATGTTTCAGTGAACAACTTTGATATCTATGATTCTTCATAGATCCCATCGAAGTCTGCTTTACTAGCTATGTTCTCGTTCTGTCCGTTAAAAAATTGTTCTCTCGAATTTTTATTTAGCCTTAACCTCAAGAAGAACACTGAAGAAGTTTTAAAATCATGAGTGGGAAGAAATCAGAATATTGTCAAAATTGCACAGATATCTATGAATGTTACTTTTTGGTGTGTTTGATCATCAATTTTGCCAATGATTTCTTGAAAGAAACCAACAATCAATCCAAGTTATACTTAATTTGGGAAGTGAACAATTAAATTAAGGGAAGGCTGAATATTCAAGCTGTAGCTTGAAAACACAAGTTATGTCATACTATTTAACATATTACAGATTAAATATAATTAACATATTGAAGAATCCAACTATAGTGGAAGAGAATTAAATTAGGAATTACTTATAAAATGCTAAGACAAGTAAATCCAGGAGTAAAAGGAGTAGTTAGAATAGGTTGGGTTGGAAAGCTTTTCAGATGGCATTGAGGCAATTGATTCTGGACAGTTATGCTTTGAAATAAGTACATATCCCACCACTATGCACAGGAACAAACAAAAATCAATTTGGACAATCAAACAAAAACACATGCAAAAAAGATTAAATTGTAGATGGGTGAGAATGCTTTATATTACTCAAAATATAACAAAAAAATATTTTAGCAATTAGGATTTAAATAGCTAGTGACTGTCTTTTTCTGTATTATCTTTGGAATACGAACGCTTAGAAAACAGGATACGTGTTGAGTGTGAGGTTCTTCTTAGGAAAGCCAGAGTGGTTCATTTTCAGATGGAAATTAGCTGGAAATATAAAGCCCCTCAAATATGATATGGAGAAAGATATTTCAGGAATCACAAGCAAATTGTTAAAGGAGGAACAAATCATTCATCTAAGGACATACAGTTGGTCTGAAACACAAGTCATAGCTCCTAATAGAAAAGGACTAATGACCCACCTTTTAGGGGTGGGACACAATTATAACAGGGACTTTAAACAAATGCAATAAGTGTAACCTGGGTCTTTGTACCCTCAATGAATCCTCAACAATAAAAAAAAGAAAAGAAAAAGTGAAAAGTTCTTATCGCAAATACAGAAGCCACAGCCGAGTTTACTAACCCCATGTGCACATTGGATGTACACCATGAGATGTGGCTGTAATGATGGATTGCGTTATACCACAGAACGTTAAACTTTTCCAGAAAAATAAAGATAATTGAAAATTTTCAAACTGAATTATCAATATCCTAATGTATTTCAAAATATTTAAAACTAGAAGAACAGCAGGATATAAACCCTATCTCAATTAAGAATGTATGAATAAAATAAACTCCCAAGTGTCCCTAGGTTGTGAGTAGAATGGAGAAAAGTAGAATTTGAAGGGGATGACAGGTGTTCTAGATTCTATATCATTTATATTATGTTGAAGAACTTCCAAGTTCTGGTTGAAGTATTTTAGGGTAGTTAGGTTTATTATTAATTATAATATAAAACCGTATTGTTATTTTACTTGATAGAATCCCACCAAAAGCTTTTAGACTTGAATTAGTTCCAGTTTAGACCTTTCTAAGTTCATCAGATGTATGTACTCTCCTCTTTTAGAATGGCCCAAGAGAAAAGCATGAGTCTGCTGAATTGTCACTGCAGGCATTGAGTTCCATAGAAAAAGGAAGAAGCTATCTTCAAGGGAAAAATATTATGATTGATGAAAGTCAGACTTAATAAATTTCTTTTATTCTTAGTCACGAAACATATGTAGATTTTTATGACGAGTTATAAATGTATGAATTTAAAAAAATATAATATATTTGAAGATCTCTTTGATCACACCAGTCACATTACCTTTTATTTTCCCAGAGGTAATTACCTGTTGACTTTGATTATAATTTTCAAAAATGCAATTTTGTACCTTGTTTCAATTGAGTGATAATTTAGATAGTCTTCTGTGATTATTTCTCCTTAATATATCATTGACTTTCACAGCATAAATTATGCCAAAGAGTTATCCCTAGGTGACGGTCCCTCAATATCAGACTTTAGTATTAATATTTAGTATCAATCAGTGTTTTGTTCCTCCAGGAGAGGTCTCAGAAATCTCCCTAAAGGTGATTTTTGTCAACCAAAGACATTTCTCCAAAAACTTCACCCAAAGCAGATTAGAATGGTGCACACACTAGTGAAGGCAATCCGGGTAGGCCATCACGGGAATTTACTTTGTGAGTTCTCCTCTTCTAATATGTCAATTGACAAGTTTATATATAAATATATTTCTTAGATTCCATTCTAAGTTTCATACTCTATATCTTCTGCCTTATTTGAGGCATTAATTCATTAATTTCTTTTAATGATTTTTTGTTGTTGTTGTTGTTGAGACAGAGTCTCACTTTGTCACTCTCGGTAGAGTGCCATAGCATCACACAACTCACAGTAACCTCCAACTCCTGGGCTCTCTTGCCTCAGTCTCCTGAGTAGCTCGGACTACAGCCACCTGCCACAACACCTGGCTATTTTTTTGTTTTGCAGTTCGCTGAGGCTGGGTTTGAACCCGCCACCTTCGGTATATGGGGCTGGCGCCCTACTCGCTGAGCCACAGGTGCCGCCCAAAGAATTTGCTCTTTTTTTTTTTTGCAGTTTTTGACTGGGGCTGGGTTTGAACCCACCACCTCTGGCATATGGGGCTGGCGTCCTACTCCTTTGAGCCAGAGGCACTACCCTTAATGAATATTTTAAATTAAAATAACTCATTCATATATAGATAATGTTAGCTTTATAGGATCCCGTCCCCCTCCTTTTATAACTCTTTTTCGTATTTGTTAAAACCCTACTTACTAAATCTCAGTAGCTTATCAGAATAGAAGTTTCTTAGAAGGGTACAGGTGAAACTTACTAAATGCAGAATACAAATGTTTTCATACAATAGCCAAGATAATACCATGAAGGTTATGTCGATCAGGTGGATGAAAATATTTCGGATACTATATGAAGCCAGCACATTGTACCCCATGATTGCACTTATGTACACAATTATGATTTAATTAAAAAAAAAGAATAGAAGTTTATTCTTTGTTCAGGTATAACCTAAATGAATGTTCCTTTTTGGCACTTGGATCTCCCCCAAGCACTGACCCACCACTTCTAGTTTATAATTTTGACATCACCTAGGACTTAGAGCAAAACTCTGGGATCTCTGGATCCAGTTCCCTTCAGAGAAAAGACCAACTCACTGCTCCATCATTTCCACTTAAACTCTATGTGGTGAGATCCTAGTATTTGGTGTAATCTGGCTTACCTGGATACATAAAGAGGTGTGAAATGTTACTGGCTGTGTAAACACTTCCCAGGAATAACTTTCAGAAAAAAGAGAGCAGGAATGTTAAGCAGATAGAGAACTCAGTTATACTCAGGCTGAGTTCCCAGATACATGATACACCCAGCCTGTATATGCGACAAGCTTCATGATTTGCTGTTTTACATTGGTAAACTTTTAAACTTGAGTAACTGTCAGTTTTTATAATTGCATTGTATTATGTACAAATAATTAAGTCTGGATGATGTCAAGGTTTCAAATTCTTTTTGAAATTCATTTTGTACAAATTATGCTACCCATTTAAAAAATATATTATTTTGAAATCATGTGCAATCTTCGTCTCGAGAATACTATTTTTTAAATCAATCATAATAATCACTTTTTTTCTAAAAATATCAAGTACGGACAGAAGTAGGCTAATATCTCTCCCCCAATGAGGTACTTTTCCATTTTCCTTCTAATTTCATCAATTTTGCCCCATGCATTTTAGAGTTATGCTACATTATTATATAAACTTGTATAGTTTGTATAGTTATTGCTTAACTTTTAGAAAAAAAAGCAAAGATAATGTTTAAAGATGAGCAGCAGAGCAGATTAGAATTAAATTTTGACTACGATAGTATATTGGTTAGTAGAAGAACTCTTCTTCTGTGATCCAGGAAGCAGTCTCTGACCATACGCTGAAATTATAGATGCTTTTATGTAGTAATTGAAGGATCCAAAACTCTGAAAAATAGGTTTCTGTAGTTTATAAGACACTCAAGTTATGGTATTTTGTTATAATAGCCTGAATAAACTAAGATGCTATTTGTAAGTATTTTGCTAGATTTATACCTAAAAATTTAATTTTTTGCTGTTATTTTATAGGTATTTATTTTTCCTTTTAAATTTCATTTGTTCTTTGTATCAAGGATAGCAATTAACTTTTAAGTTCCATATTAAGCCTACATCCTGTGATCTTGCTTTATTCATTTACTAGTTACAGATGTTTTTTTAATCAGATTTTTGTGATAGTGTACATAAACAATCATGTCATTCTGAACAAATCAGTTTTATTTTTTCCTTCTCATCTACATACTTTTATGTCCTTTCCTATCTTTTTGCCTTAAACAGGACTTCTAGTATTATGTCAAAAAAAGTTATGAGGTGACATTTTAGTGTTTCAGGTACCCTCAAGGTCATCCTCTAAATTTAATAATGCTCCAGAAATACTCACAAGACACAAGACTACTAAAGATTTTGATTTATTATACCAAAAGTACATGAACAAAAATCTGCAAAGGGAGAAAGAGCATGAGTGTATTAGAGTTTTCTCAGAAATAAAACCAATAGAACAAGGCTCGGCGCCTGTGGCTCAACAGGCTAAGGTGCCAGCCACGTACACCTGAGCTGGCGGGTTCAAATTCAGCCCGGGCCCACCAAACAACAATGGCAGCTGCAACCAAAAAATGGCCGGGCAGTTGTGGTGGGCTCCTGTAGTCCCAGCTGCTTGGGAGGCGGAGACAAGAGACTCTCTTGAGCCCAGGAATTGGAGGTTGTTGTGAGCTGTGACGCCAGGGCACTCTGTCCAGGGTGACAGCTTGAGGCTCTGTCTCAAACAAAACAAAACAAAACAAAAAAAAACAATAGAACAGATAAATAGATAGAGGCAAATAAATAGGAGATTTACTATCAGAATTGGCTAACATGACTGTGAAGACTGAATAATAGGTTCTGCAAGCTGGAAAATGAGAAAAATCCAATGTTGAAATTTAGGATGATTGCAAAGGCCTGACCCTAAGGGAGGGAGGCCTCCTGGGGTAAGTCCTGGAGAGGAGAGAGCTAAAAGGACAGAAGAATATGGATTTCTCAAATCAAGAAGAGAGAGAAGGAGACATGCTGGGGAGCTCACACCTATAATCCTACAACTCTGGCAGGTTGAGGCAGGTGGACTGCTTGAGCTTAGGAGGCTCAAGACCAGTGTGAGTAAGAGAGAGACCCTGTCTCTCCTAAAAATAGAAAAACTAGATGGGTGTGATGGTGCAGAGAATTTTTCTTCCTTTGACCTTCTGAATTATATGAGCGCTCAATGGATTAGATGATACCCAATCACATTGATCAGTAAATGTCCTGAAGTCTATCTACTAATTCAAATGCTAACCTCTTCTATAAACTCCTTAGTAGACACAAGAAATAATGTTTTACTAGCTATTGGGCATCCCTTAATCCAATCAGGTTGACTCATAAAATTAGCCATCACAATGTTATGTATAAAGGAAAGCAGGTGAAAATCTCTGAGAGCCTTTTCAGAGGAATCACATAGAGCACACTATTTCCCCCAGTACTAACCTGGGAGAACATGAGTTACATGTGTTTGCCAGGAAACCCAAAAGTTTTCAATTCCCAGATTTTTCAATGGGGTCTGATTAGGTACACTTCTGCTGTCTAGCTCACGTCAAAGTTCCAGACTAGCAGAAGTAAAGAGATGAGATGTTCAGAATAAATTATATTTTTCACACAAACAATTTAGGTGCAATAAACCATGTTTGTCAGTTTAAAAGTGGTGGAAAATTTCTAAAATGTAAATTCTCAGACTGTAGCTAAAGGCTACAGTTGTAAGATGGTCTACCTAAAAAACAAAGTGAAGCCTGCTATGTCACTCTTCTTTTGTAATCTTGCTTTGTTCTCTTTTTTGGAGAAAAAGAGTACAATTTCTCACCATTAAGTATGTAAGATTTAGGTTTTTGTTCAAGATGTTCTTTATCAATTTTTTGCCATTGTTTAGAGCCTGAAAATGTTGACGTCATATAATTATATGTTCAGACGTCTAAAATTATAGCTTCATATTTTATCAAATATGTGAGATGTTTCTCGTAAAGAGGCTTTAAAAAAATATATATCATATTCTCTTGTTGTCAGAAATAGAATTAGTTTGCATTTCTGTACTCTTGTATTCAAACTCTCATTTCAGAACTAATCTCTTAAGGCTAGTACAAAACCATGAGAGCTATATTTTGAAAGAAATCTGTTTTAAAAGTGTATTAAAGCCTCAAAATTTTTATAAAGAAGAAAATGAAATGAAGAACCATGCATAATTATTTTTAGTTTGAGAACATATTCATTGTCATCACTTTTTTCTGTCTTTTTGGAATATACAGATGTGGCAGACAACCAACCTGTTTCATCTATTTTATGCTGCTGTAACAGATGACCTGCGACTGGGTAATTTATAATGGACAGAGATTTACTTTGCACAGTCCTAGACTCTGGAAAGTCAAAGATCAAGCCTCCAGCATCTGGTATGGGCATTCCTTTTGCATCATGCTATGTGGAGTAAGGTGGAGTGGTCTAAAGAAAGACAGAGAGGGAAAGAAAAAGACAGAAAAAGAGAGAGAAAGAGAGAGAGAGAGAAGGAGGCTAAAGAGGCTGGACTTGGCCTTCTAAAAGGAACTCATTCCCTTAATAAAAAAAAAAAACCCTCCATAACAACAACATTAACCTGTTTCTGATGGTGGAGCTCCCCTGACTCAATCCCCTCTTAAGGAGCCACCTCTTGAAAATGTAATGAAAAAAAATTTCAACCTGAATGTATGGGGCAGTAAACATTCAAACTATGTCACAGCCTTGAGAGAGTATTCTTTGGTGGTCATAAAGCTATCAGTATTTGCAGTAAATGATTACTGTCATTTCCAAAATCAATCTTCATCAGGGCTCCTACTTCCCTTGGGAACGTTCCCTTACTTAATAATTCATGTAGAAATTTATTTTAACAAATGGATGGGGAGGCTCACTTCTGAGTCCCTTCCTTTCTCCTACACTCAGTCTCTTTGTGTACTGAATATGTATGTGAGTACAGGCATATACATACAAAAAAGTACATGTATACACACATAAATTTAAAATGAGGGGCACTCTTTAATACAAAACCCTACTACCTTACTCAAATAGATGAATTAGTATATCCAGCCATCGATATAATTAAATGTGTATGTGTTTATACCAGTATTTCTTTTATTATAGAATTCTAAAATATTAACTTCTAAGTATTTAACAGTTTACATCACAATTTTATTATAGTACATGTTCCTTATATTTACTAAGTAATAGTCTAGGACTATATCCCATTACACACACATATACATGTCAAATATTTTAAGATTTTATTCTTTCATCTTGCTCTATACTAGTGTTATTCAACAGAGACATTATGAAATAAGATGCTATAGAAACGTAAATATGAGCATATCACTCATGCATGAAAGTAGAGAGAATTTTTATTTAGTTTACACATTAAAAATAAGTAAAAGGAAACATGTAAAAGTAATTTTGATAATGTTTTATTCACCCCATATATCAAAAATAGATAAATCCAATATTCGTCAATATAATCATTAATAATAAGATACTTTATTTTGTTCTCAAGGTTCTATACATAAATCACACTTCACTTTCATTATGAAATCTTCATTGCTTAAAACGAAAGGACGCTTAGCCACCTTAAGGTGTTATTTGACGAATTTTCTTTGCATTCAATTCCAGTTCTTAGAAAACCCTAGAATGCAAAAAGTCTCCTTGCAATCTACCAGGACAAGGAAGAACTCAGCAGATCTATTTAGCTTCTTTCTCTTCAGCTTATTTGGGGAAGAGATAACAGGAACTATGACAGGAAACCAATATCTTGACTCCCTTAAGGCCAAGCTGTGAAAAGATCCACAAACAAACACAGCATTATTATCTCAAAAAAGGTAAAAGGAGAATTTTCTGAACTTTAGAAGTCTTTCATAATAAAAGCTTTCAGCATACCAGTAACAGAAATAGATGTAACTTAATAAAACATCTTCATGAAAAGTGAATTAAATGCTTATTTTAATTATGAACTATAGAAAGAAGTATTCATTATGGAGTTTGCCACGTGAAGAATATCTGGCCATGATGAAAGCCAAAGAAAGAAAAGAAAGAAAAATAATTGTAAGAATTGAAAAAAAAAATCCTGTCTTTATTTGAGATTATTTTATTATTCAAATAGAACATTTGAGTAAATCTAAAAACAACTTGTTGGTGAAAAGTTTAGTTGTCTTGCTTGTCACAAGTGTATAAGGAATGAATGAATACTTTTATTTTATAAAAGCACTGTTTTAAGGGTAATACAAGTGAAAGTCATTATTCTTCTAAATAGAAATAAAAATTATTAGACCTTTAAAAAAATATTACCTGAAATATGGATTAGCCTCCTTGCAATTGATATTTGAATTAAATATTAATGTGACCTTCAATAACTAATCATAACCACTCAAAGTTAATGGGCAGATTATTTTATAGTATAATGTACATAAATATATCTTTTAGGCAATTGTTAGCATAATGGAAGGATATCCACATATGAAGGGTGGCCATAAAGTTTATGTGCAATTTTAAATAGTATGCGATTTTAAATTACATGCGAACTTTATGGCCACTTTGTGTCATATTTTGGTTTGTCTTCTGAACAATTTTTCACAAAATGTGGTTAATACCTTAAAAATATCCTTATGCCCATTGGGCTTTTGCTATCAATTTCGTTTGAATACTGGTGAAAACAGAGGCTCTATGCCTTTTGCTATTTTACTTGATGGAGAGATTAATATGTATTTTCTTCTAATCAACAGTTTCAGATGTTCTCTTGTCACAATATCACATTAACAAAAAAGTTGTGCTAATTTATCTCTGGATGCTATGTCACAGTGATATTCAGTATCATATTCACCAAAAATAAATATTCTTATAACCCATATTTTCCAATACAGGAGCCATAAATTACATACAATTATTACGCAACTAAGAAACTGAATTTTAATATTATTTTATTTTGTTTTACATAGTCATATTACTGGCCTGAAGCGACCCTATTGAATAGCATGGCAGTAGATCAATATAGCTATTAAAAATGTATCATTATTTAGCTTATTGTGTGGTTAGATAGTATATGTATACTTTTTAGAAGCATGTCTCTGTGAAATTCCATGGAAACAATTCCATAAAATATTTGTTCATAAATCAAAAAGAGAACCTTTTTTCTTTCCAATCCCAAATACATTAAACTTGATTATTGTATCCTTGAAGTTCTGTTCCACAGAATCACTAAATAGTGTTTGTCCTTTCAAACACTAAGGACAAAAAAGTATTTTGTTCATTTCCATAGAAGAGTCAATTGGCCTCATGTAGTGTATTTACAGAGCAGGCCTTCCTAATGTGATGTCCACTACTTCGCCCATGGGGTAGGTCTGGATAATTCCTAAAACCCAAGGACTGGGAGAAATCAGCAGGGACACACGGGCATCTTCCCTTTCTTCTTAGTTTAAATAAAGATTGTGACACCATGAAGGACAAATTTTTAGACCTTCAGAGTATCCAGTTTATGTTATCTCTTCAAATACACTCTGAATGAGAAGAAACTATAGAGGTAGATGCAAATAAATTTAGTTATGGTCTGAGGGATTTGTATTGTTGTTGTTGTTTTTCCAACAATCACTAACATGAGAACATTAATTTAACTTGCTTACAATTGACTATTTTTTTAATGTATTGATCCATAACTAACATAAAATAAAGTTCACACATTTAAAATGTTAATTTTGATATGTTTTGACATATGCATGTATTGGTAAAACTATCACCACAATCAAAATACAAAAAGAAAAAATATTTCTACTAGAGTTTAATTACAAATTTGGCAAGCCAGATATTTTAAAAGTTTATATTCTATATGGAGTAAGGGAGTTTCTCCACTATCAACAGAAAATTATGTCAATAAATATGATATCCACAGACATCTTTAAAATTTGATTATCAGAATAATTGCAGAATCACCATAACATATGGAAGAGTTGGAAAGCAATCCCTTGTCAACCAGTGCTAACTTCATTTGATGCAGTCACACTTCGTGATCAGTTTATGCCTCGTGAGCATTTAGAGAATGGAATTCAAGGCACTTAAGTTAGGATAGAATAAAAAATTTGGCTCCCTGCCCAAAGAAGTCTACTTTATATGAAATATCATTTTATGTGACTCCAAGGAGTGACAATATTAATCCACTAGTGCTTGAAAATGGCCATTTTGAAGGGAAATGGAATACTATAAAATGAGAATGGAAGTATTTCATGAAAAATGTATGACTTTGGAATTTGCTATAGAATTACACATAATTTAATTCATTAGAAATTTATGTGTGTGTATAAATAATCAATTGTGTGTGTGTATATATATATATATATATATATATAGAGAGAGAGAGAGAGAGAGAGAGAGAAGATCTTATATCTAAAAAACCCCAAATATTCAACCAAGATATTCTTGAAATTGATAAGTAAATTTAGTGAAGAGTCAGGTTAGAAAATCAATGTAAACAAATCGGTAGCTAACATATATGCCACAATCGTCAATCTGAGAATAAAATCAAAGAGGCCATAACTTTCACAATAGCAACAAAAAAAATAAAATACCCAGAAATATCTTTAACCAAGCATTGAAAGACTTCTAGAGGGAGAACTATTAAACACTGAGGAAGGAAATAGCAGAGGATGCAAACAGATGGAAAAACATATGCCTTGATCAGAAAGATCAGCACTGTTAAAAAGTCTTTACTACTCCAAATGATTTACAGATTCAACAATCCCTACTAAATGCCAATCTCATTTTTTGCACATCTAGAAAAAATTGTTCTACAATTTGTATGGAACTAAGGTGCTGAATAGCCAATGCAACCTTACCCAGTAAGAACAAATCAGAAGGCATCACTTTACCAGAATTCAAGCCATGTTACAAAACTATAATAACAGCATGCTACTGGCATAAAAACGGAGACATAGTCCTACTGAACAGAATACAGAACTGGGATATGAAACCATCCTTGTACTGCCATCTAATCTTTGACAAATAGCATACACCCTACTCAATAAGCGGTGCTGGGAAAATCGGATAGGCACATGTAAAAGACTGAAAGAGGCTCCATATCTTTCCCTACTCACAAAAATTAGCTTGTGATGGATGAAAGCCTTAGAGTTAAGACATGAAACTCTAAGAATATTAGAAGAAAATGTTGGAAAAAGTCTCATATGTGTCTGCCTAGGCAAAGAATTTATGGAGAACATTGTAAAGTCAATAACAGCAATCACAAAAATTGATAAATGATACTTAAATAAATTAAAAAGCTTCTGCATAGTCAAGGATACAATCAAAAGAGCAATAGACAACCTACAGAATGGAGGAAATACTTGCATGCTATATAATGAATAAAGTGCTAATAACCAGTATCTATAAAGAACTCAATCAAATCAGCAAGAAAGAAATAGAACAATCCCATAAAAAACTGGGCAGTAGGGCAGTGCCTGTGGCTCAAAGGAGTAGGGTGTCGGCTGCATATGCTGAAGGTGGCAGGTTCAAACCCAGCCCCAGCCAAAAAACTGCAAAAACAAACAAACAAACAAACAACCTGAGCAGAAGACATGATAGAAGCTTTCCAAAATAATGACCACTAAACATTTGAAAAAATTCTCAACACCTCTAATCATTCGGAGAATGTAAATCAAAACCTCAATGAAATATCAGCTAAGTCCAGTCAGAATGGCATTTATCAAAAAGTCCGAAAACACAAACAATGGCCTGGCTGTGGAGAGGAAGGAACTCTTACATATCGCCGATGGTATTGAAAACTAGTACAACTACTCCAGAAAGTAGTATGGAGATACCTCAAGGGGCTAAGGGTAGACCTGTGATTTGAACCAGAAATCCTACTATTAGGTATTTACCCAAAGAATCAAAAGGTCATTTTATTAAAAAAAAAAAAAAGGCACTTACACTCAAAAATTTATCACAGCACAATTTACAAGCACAAGGATGTGGAAACCACCCACGTGCCCCTCAATGCATAAGTGGATTAATAGAATGTGGTATATGTACCACCATAGAAACTATTCAATTGTTAAAACTAATACCTTTTGTAACAACCTGAACGAAACCGGAGACCATTTTTCTAAGTAAGGTTGCACAAGAATGGACAAACACACACAACATAAGCCGACTCCTGAGCTGGAACCGATCTGTCCATGCCCATGGGTACACATGGAAGTGAAACGCCATGGAAATGAAGCAGATAGAAGGGTGGAGGAGGGTACAGGTAAATTCTCACCTAACAGACACAATGCACAGTATCTGGGTGATGGGTATGCTTATAAGTTTGACCCAAATCTTAAAAAAGCAATTCATTTAACAAAATGTTTGTGTCCCATGATATTCTGAAATAAAAACAACAATAAAAAAGGAATGTAGTCACACTGCCACAAGGACTCTGATTCTAGGGGAAGAACACTAAACTCCATGGAATTGTAACGGTGTTTTAGACAAGACAAGGACTCAGCACTGGCTGCATGTGTCCAAAGAGAACCCCATTCCTTCACGGTTTTAATCAGGACAAAATGCATATGCGGTAGTCAATAGACTGGTACTCGAGCATCAAGACTTAGTTGGCTATGGTTTGTGTTGTAATAGACATAAGATCCTCTCTACATTCAGGAAAAGTAATGAAGCACTACACACTGAACAGTTGTTTCAGTTAACCTTTCCAGTGCCTTGATAAATTAGATAATTAATATTTTGCATAAGGCTTTATAAAGGTAAAAATAGTTGTCTAAGCTCTCCCAGATTTTTATTAGAAAAATTGAATTTCTGACTTGGTGGAAGGCTGTGATTACATGTGTTCAGCATTTCTCTTAGAAAGCAAAATAATTAATGTTTACTCACTTGGAATCAAAATATGAACGATAATATTGTGTAGAAATCTTCATGCAGGCAATATTTCTTCAAAGAAGACTTTGTGTAAGTGTGAGGGTCTTTTTGTGCGTAAGATCATGGGGGGGGTGGGTTTTGGCAACAACTTAAATTACGATACTGTAACATAATGAAGACTGCTTCTTAGCCTGGGTACAGTAGCTCTGCGCCTGTAATCCTAGCACTCTGGGAGGCTAATGTGGGTGGACTGCTTGAGCTCATAGGTTTGAGACCAGCCTGAGATAGAGCTGCAGAGTAAGCCCTGGTCTCTAAAAATGGCTGGCATTGTGGAGGAGCCTATAGTCCCAGCTACTTGTGAGGCTGAGACAAGAGAATTGCTTGACCCCAGTAGTTTGAGGTTGTTGTGAGCTATGTTGCCACAGCACTCTACCCAGGACAACAAAGTGTGATTTGATCTCAAAAAAAAAAAAAAAAAAAGACTACCACTTTACCAATACTCTGAAATCTCCATTTCCATAGTGGATGTATTTTATCATATGCTTTTTACTGTGTTCTGTTATTTGACAGAAGTAATTCACAGAACTTGGTATTTAACAATCAGGTAACTATGCTTTTTAATGGGAAATTTTCCAGCTTCTGAGATGGACGCCTAAATAGAAATTATAAAACACACCAATTACGTGTTAACTTAGCATCCTGCCTTTTTTTAGAACATGAAAAACTTTAATGTTCCTTTACTATTACATTTGAATATTAACAAAATATGTACATTTCTATTACTTGACATCATCAAATACTGTCTGCAGAAGAGAAATAAACCCTAAAATATAGCACTAGCCTAAATGTGCTAATGAATTCTCCCAATATCTTCACAATATGCATTTTAGAAGCAAGTTTTCACATAGTTATCTCAGTCACACTCACACACAGTTACTAAACATCACCATGATGACATTTTGCTTCTAAAGCTAACAATAGGAGGTTGCAGTTCTTTTTTTCAGTATATTAAAGTACTATACAGGTGAATATTATATATGAATACAAATTGGGTGTACATATTCTGCTCATAAGTTCATAAATACCATAGTGTTATATTGAAACACCATCAAGGAAGAAAAACAAGGAAAACATATATGAAATAACCCCTAGTTATTTCCGGAAAAAATTTACTCATTTCTCTAATAATTAAAATTGTGAATAAGTAAAACTTTACATAAAGAGAAATGTTCTGTTGAAGAAAATTCTTTGTTTTCCATTTTTGCTTTTCTGGAGAACATATCAAAAACACCATTTGATGCCACAATGCTCTATTTCTTCTTTTAATTTGAGCACTTTTGTCCTTTGTTCTTTGTTCCAACTACATCCTAGGCCCTTCAATCAAGATTCTTTGAATGCTTTTCCAATGTTTCTGTGTCCCCAGGCAGAAATTCTTGCTATTATCAGGAGAGTGCAGAGTTGAAGGGTAGTACACATTGGAGATGTGTCTATATAAAAACATGGTGTCACAGCTACTAGTTACATAACCTTTGAAAATAAAGCTATATTTTGTAGGTATTATTGAAGGAGAATGCATTTGTTATAAAGAACCATAAATCATGGAGTGTGAGAAGTTCCCAGGACATAACTTCTGCCCACGTGAAGTGTCTTCGCTTAGACAGGAGGTAGTGTAGCTAGCCTGGGAGCTAAGATAAAAATAAACATGACATTCATCATATTATCACGAGATGCAAAGTAGCATTTTATATAAATTCACCTCATTTTTGACACTTTACAACTAATTTTCACTGCACAATTGCTAATATGATCTTTATATACACTGAGCACTTCAACAAAGCCTTTATGAAAGAACATTCATATTTTAGCATATAAAAAAGTTCTACTATTATACCTATCTTGAGTGTCTTGTTTGTACTGTATCACATCATACCTTTGTTTAATTCTTAATAAACTGTTCACTTGTTAAAAAAAGTTCTAAAACATAATAATATATCAAGAATTGAGTGTATTAATAAAGCAATGGATAACATTATAGGAGAAACTGTGTACTGAAAATACAGAAATTCTTTTTGCAACATTTATGTATATATTATTACATATATTTTTTTAATTTAAAAGATTAAATGTGGCTCAAAGCATAATTTACCTAAGTTAATTCATAATGGTGACTCATTTCTGGTAGTTTTTGCTTTATTTTTATATTTTGTAGTATGTACTAGAAAAAGAGGAAAGTTACCCTCATGCTCTTAAGTAGTGCTTTTTCTAGTCCCAAATTCTGTTCTCAAGGTGCCCACGGGAATGCTTGGGGGCCGGTAAAGACAGTCATCTGCCTTGTCCATCAAATTAGCTGGATACTCTGCTATGCAAAAGGTTACTGTTACATAATTTGAATTTTCCTAATAAGATACACTTGCAATACAATTCCCTTTTACATAATTTGAATGGTAATTCAGTTATTTGAAATAAAAGGTGAATTTATTAAATGTCTGTCAAATGATAGTCTATTAAATGGCATTTATAACAAGATATTTCTTGCTAATCTTAATAGAAAGATAATCTACAGGTCATTCTTTCAAAAACATGCCATCTAAAAGAGAAGGGACTCATAAAGAGATAATTAAAATATAGGAAAATATATGTTCACATGTGTGTGTAACAATGAAAAGAAAAACTGTAAAAATTTTTAAAAGAAAATGATTAACTATATACAAAGAAAATGAGCATGGTAAAATTGATTGGAAATGACTTCCCGAATATTTCTTATTCATAAATTTTGTTTTTAACACAATTAAACATTTTGTATATGCATACACAGTGAATTAAAAATTATTTGAAATCTTTAAAATAAAAGAAAACAAAATAAATTAAAGGTTTACCTGTTTGGTGATATAGCAAGACAGAGTGAGGTTGTTCCAAATGATTTTAAAAGATGATAATTTGAATGTATACTCAACCTGGGACGAGAAAAACTAGTAAAAGAAAATGAAAATGAAAAAAAAACATTAAGAATAACCACCCTTAACCTTAAATTTAGGAAGGATAAGACATTATTTTTATTCAAATTTTAATTATTTTATGACAAGTTTAGCAATTCCCTCAACTTTTAGTTTTGTTTTAAAGATTCAGAGTCAGGTGAGCATATTAATATCATTTTCATTAATATACTTTTTTAAATTTAAAAAGTCTGAGTTAAAATAATTGCTTCTAACACTATTGTTTTCCATTCCTTGGAAACATCTTTGCTATCCCACCACTATACAATAAGATGTTCTTACTTCTTGTTTGATGCAATCAAGGCTACTTGTTACCTGGTTTTAGATAAACAAAACTAATACGGAGAGGAGATTCTGCTTTTAGTGATTGATAGATTTGAATAGCAATTTTAGAGGGAGCTTCACGATCTGATGAAATACATATATAAATCTCAAGGCCTTTTGTTTGCATACTTCACTTTTGTCTATCATAATCATACATTTTTTTAGAGTTCCCCATTTCCTTTTGTTATAAGCAGAATCAATAATTCTCTACGGAAAGCATCTAGTTCTATTTATGGGAGCCCTGCTCCGGACATAAAACACTCACATATATCGCCTTATAAATTTCCTGAAAAAGGTTCTTGTTTTTTATAGAGGAGAAAAAAATAGAATATGAGTGGAGTTTGAGGCAACTCTCGTTCTCCCAATGGGCATGCATAAGATTAGGCAAGGAAAAATCTAAGGACTTTGCCAGTCGAAAGGGACTTTCTCTAATCAAGTCCTGGCTGTCAGAGATGTTGGGGACGTTGCAGTTGCAACAATTTATGCTTTGTTTGAACATGATGAGCATCAATTTTCATCTGTATATTCAAGAGAATGAAAGTTATGTATATTCTAACTGAGATTAAACTGGCCTTTATTTCTTGATCAGACTGATTGAGCATATGATATTCTGTATCATCTGGGAGAATATCCTCAGAGGCCACGGAGTGCAGGTAGAACTTCAAACCCTTTTTCATGAATACCAAACACTAGAAGGGGGTCAGGGAAGAAATACCAAGTGAATTAAAGATTTGCATTTGGGATGCTGGACTACCTTCTATAAAACACCTGCCAGCCTTTTCTTTTAGTGAAAACTTGGAGGACTGTTTTCCAAAGTGAATAAATTTCCTGAAAAGTTCTTGTTTCTTATAATACGAGTGGAGTTTGAGGCAACTCTTGTTCTCCCAACGGACATGTGTAAGGTTAGCCTGGGCAAAAATCTGAGGACCTCACGGATCGAATGGTACTTTCTCTACACTCTTGACTGTAGGGTATTTGTCAGCTAACCTTCCTCTCTCATCCCTACTTACAGCTTTTACATCAAAGCTTGTACTTCAGAATGGCCATACTGCAAAACCTCTCACTAAAGAAAGAGGTTTAGAGAACAGACAGACGAGCACATGTATAGGAACCCTGCCATTGTCTTTCACTGAGGAAATTTTACTAAGAAACTCCACATAATAATAGATAAAGATTATTACATATTTAATAAATGTAACATAAAAAGGGATAAAATTAGCCTTCGGGAAAACTTAAGAATAAATATAAATAATATGGTCACCAGGAAAGCTTTAATACATTGTAATTACATAGCCTCCTAAGATATTAACACATTGTTAAGCACTGTGTAATTTAAAATGTTAAATAAAGACATGAACCTATGTAACCAACAGACCTCCAACAGAAATAGTTATATATACAGTACAGACACATCTGTGTGCATATATATACATACATATATATAAAACACACCATATATATATATATTAGAAAATCAAAATTATGCTAAATAGCAAAAGGAAAGGGACTTAGAATTTAACAGGAGAAAAGTTAATGAATGCGGTGGATCTAAAAGGTCCGTGATCTGCCAGAAGGAGACCATAGAAACAATACACAGGACGCAAGGAGACAAATGAATGAAAGAAATTAGATTAAAAAAAAGTGTTGGTTGTCTGCAAAGCAGGCTTAGCACATTGAGTTATGTAGAGTAATAGGATAATTTTTTTAAATCATAAACACACATGCATACACACAGACACACCCCAATTGTGTTCTCACATATACAAAAACAGTTTTCTGTTTTGTGTTAACCTCAGAAGAAGTAGCTAATTAATGGCTTAAAATTAACTTCTAATTCGAGATCCCTGTAATGCTTGAAATAGTATTTTAAATTTAACACCATGCTAGAAATAGGAAAAGATTACATATTACTGGCTATCTCCAAATCCTCTCTTGCATAGTATTTTTTTTTTAATTGAGACAGAGTCTCACTTTTTCGCCCTCTGTAGGGTGCAGTGGTGTCATAGCTCACAGCAATCTCAAATTCTTGGGTTCAAGTGATTTCTTGCCTCAGCCTCCCTACTAGCCGGGACCTCAGGTGCCCATCACAACGTTCGGCTGTATTGTTGTTGTATAGCAGGCCCTGGCCCAGTTTGAACCCACCAGCCCTTACCTGGTGCATATAGCTGGCACCCTAACCAGTGAGCAACAGCCACTCCCTCTTGTATGGTATTTGTTCAAATTTTTTGCCTAGTTTCCATTGGCTTTCACTGGTTTGTGTGAATGATTCATGCACATTCTTTATAAAGTCTAAATATCACTATGTTGTAAATGTTATCTTCCCTTCTGAGGCCTGTATTGTCACTATCATCATCTTCTTGTCACTATCATCATCTTCATACATGCTTATTTTCATTGTCATCTACTTTATCTGTTTCTTTTCTTTCCATCCAATGAAGTTTATTTTGTGTTCTGCTTTCAAAAAACTTGTCTACCCCACATTTACAATGGTGTTTTCCTCTAAAATCTTTCCATTTTAATGCTAATATTTATACATTCAATATTTATGGAATTTGTTACTTTGAGAGGTAGAGTCAACATTCATTTCTGTATGGTCGTGGTTACTAATGATGATATCCAGCAAAATTTATTGAAAGCATCATTCTTTCCTCACAGCACTGTCGTGTTGTGTTGTAAACCAGCAATCATCTGAGGGTGCTTCTCTTTTTGGACTCAATTCTATACCACTGCTTGGTGTATCTAATTTACACTAAGACCACAAAGTCTGGGGTACCGTAACTGTCTAATAGGTCAGGATGTCAAGTAGGTCTAAATACTCTGCTTTATTTCTGTACCTTGCTCTACTTACCTGTGGACTTTCCTCTTTTGTTATAGTTAGAACTCAATTTGAAATTCAAGCAATAGCCTGATGGGATTTTCATGAAAGTTGTGTTAAATATATATTATTTATTTGGAAAAATATTATATTTTACAATGCCAAGTTTTGCAATCCATAAACTAGATATATTTTTTTCATTTAAGGTATTTTAGTGCTACCAATAATATCTTATAGTTGGGGGGTAAATACCTTCATTTTTATTAGATATGTTTTTCTCAGCATTTAAAGTTTCAATGTTTTTATAAATAGCATTTTATTGCATGTGTTTTTTCTATGTTGTGTTGTTTCTATGTCAATTATAGAAAAATAATTGATTTTCATGTAAAATGTATATACAGCAACCTGACTTATTGAAGTTGCTAACATGACTTATTAAAAGTTAATAACCTGACTTATTTAAATTATTTGAATTTTTTGAAATTTAATCTCACTCTATTGTATTAAAGGCAATTTTAGATATATTTCAATTTCTAAGTTTTTGATGACTGTTTTAATCAACAATTTACTGATTAGGATGACTCCTTTTTATTAAAATTTCATATTGATGTGAAGTATAGATGTTTAGGTTATGTTGTTTTTATGTCTGAGGTGAAGTTCAAGTTGTGGTTGAGCCCTGGTGAATAGCCTCACCTTGTGCACACTTGGTGAGATCCTGCCAATCACCACCCCTTCGCTCTCTGCTTCTCTCTGGCTAGACTATATTTGTGTTTTTCTTTAGTGTGGAATTGTAGTTGTTGTTTTTCCATTCGTGTGACGCTTTATAAAGAAGAATGTGTTTCGACTACATCTACATAAACACAAAAGATGTAAAATCTCCATCTTTTCTTATAAATGAATCAAATTCCATAGTATACTTACACCGCAGTTCATTAATGCATTGATGGGTTGGAGGACACTTAGGTTGAACCACACCTTGGGAACTGTGAATTGAGAATTGCCATAAATATTCTCCTTCAAATGGCCTTGTAGCAAAACGATTTTTTTTTTTTGTTCCAGGTAGATAGATACCTAATAGTGGTTTTCCAGGATCAAATAGAAAGTCCAGATTTAGTTCTTTGTGAATTCTTCATACATTTTTAGGATGCCTTTTTAATAGAGAAAAATGGTTGAAGATCAGAATTTTTCCATGAAACTCTTTATCCACCATCAAAATTAAAGTTGATCTTGTTTTTCTCTGATGTCTTTAAAATATATTATGTGTATATAAATATGCACTGTGCATATATGTAATTAAGATAATTTAAAAATTTATTGCTGAAGGAGACTTAGTCTGCCGTGGCCTACTTCATCTGTACAAATGCTAAATTTCCTTTGATCTACTTTTAAATTGTAAGAGAATATGAACATTGTCTCTGATATGCAGATGCATAAAATCCAAATTTGTATATAATATAAGTGACATTCACTTATGTAAGGGTTGATCATCTTTAACATTCTGTACTATGAAGTCCAATTTTCATCTTCAGCTGCAGAAAGTTCTTCTTTGTCTCCACATGATAACTTTTTATTACCTCATATTTTATAGATTACAAATTCAGCACAGATATAAGATGAAAATGAGACATAATAAACATTTTTATTATACGTTATAACTCATGCTACTATAAGAAATAGCACACAAAATGTATAATGACTCAAATATAATAATATTTTATCTGTAATAATACAAACAAAGTTTTACATCTGACAGAGGTAACTGCTTTCCTGGACACAGTGACTCTGGGACCCAATATGACAGTGGCTCCACTGTCTCCCACTTAAAATCATCAAGCTTCATCTGGGTGTCCTTATTTCATTCATTCCGAAGGAAAGGTGACCACAGAGAAATGCAACAGAATTTATTATGGAGCAAGCATGCATGTATCATTTGTATTCAAACTTAATTTGTTAGAATTATGTCATATGGTTAAGTGTAATTGCAAGAAGTTTGAGAAATTGTATCCACTTATGTTGCCAGGGAGGATAGAAAAACATGTTTTGCTAAAGAGATACATTATGGAAAAGTATGCATAAAATTATAAAAAAAAATTTATTTTGCCTAGAAATTCCAGAGGTTATAGAAAGACTAGCTATCTTTTTTATAGGAAATTAAAAGACAAAACTATATAATTATGCACAGTGAATAGGAAGAGAATGACAAGGTTTCAGTCATACAAAACACCAAGATTTTAATCCAAATGCATAAAATGAAACACACTATTAAGTAAAGGAGTTATAAATATGCATTTATTATAGTCAAGTATTTGATAATCAAGAGTTTTGGCCTTGTGGGCAAAAGTGGGCTGGAATCAGTCTGAAGAATGAGTTCCAGTAACGTGTTGTGTAAGGTTCAGATTTCAAAGTCTGATGACTGTGTTTGATACTGTGTGTAGTTCCTCAAATTTCAAATTAATTAACTCAGTATATTATATATATTTCAATTTAATGTAGCATCATTAGACAATACACACACTTAAGTCTCTGTTCATTCTTAAGGCTTTGATCTCCCTGTATATAAGTAATTGTACCATTTTGGGGGTACAGAAGAGTCTCAACTGGATATCTACACAAGTAGCATATAAAGGACATTTACCTATCTGAAGGAATATTTCTTGCATACTTCCATGAGAGAAAATGGAGTTAATTTCGATATTACTAATAAAATTAAGATGTGGGCACATGGTGTTTATTAAAGAATAAGGAGAACATAGTTTGCTAGTTATCAAAGCATATCTTTTTTGTTTATGAAAGAGCTAATTCAATGGCTTTTTCTAATGAATTTATGAAACAAGACAAATAGGATGTTGACAAAGCACAGATCTAAAATATATGATTTTTAGAGAGATACTTTACCCAAAAATCAAACCTGGTGTCAATCTGAAAATGCATCTAAATATCTAAAATGTATACAATATTTTTTCTGCAGAGATTCCAAGTACTATTTACTCAAAACCAATAATTTAAGCCACAGTGCTTCCATCTTTTTACTCAATACCATTTTTAAAGAGTTACAATGTAATAGTTAATAATCCAGAAAAGTGGTGGATTATTACTAATCATAACTGTTATTAGTTTTTTTGTTTTTTTTATCATTCTAGTAATGGGCAAGTGGGTTAAGATCTCAGGTAGCTGATTTCTAATCCAATTGCATTTCCATTGCATGATTACTTCATAATTTCCTTCAACTTGGATATAGTGTATTTAATAATTGAAAGAAATTATAGGTAATGTTTTTCCAAGGAACAACATGAGTCTGAAGTGCACCCATCCAATTACATGTGAATTTCTTTTGCCTGTTACCACTGAAACAAGACCAATCTCCCCTCTTCTTCCTCAGCCTACTCAGAGTGAAGATGAAGAGGAAGGTTTTATGATGATCCACTTCCACGTAATGAATACTAAAGATATATTTTCTTCCTTACGATTTTTTTTTTTTTTTTAAACAGAGCCTCCCTCTGTTCCCCAGGCTAGAGTGTGGCAGTCTCAGCCTAGTTCATAACAACTTCAAATCCGAGTCCGAGTAGTCCTCCTCAGACTACAGGTGCCTGCCACAATGCCCAGCTGATTTTTCTATTTTTAGTAGAGATGGGCACCTCACTCTTGTTCAGGCTGATCTTGAATTTCTGACCTCTAGTAATTCTGCCTCGGCCTCCCAGAGTGCTAGGATTACAAGTGTGAGCCAATGTACCAGGCATTCCTTGTTATTTTTAGTAACAGTTTCCTTTCTATAGCTTACTTTAGTATATGAACAATAACATAAAAATATATGATAATCAACTGTTTATGTTATTGGTAAGATTTCTAGTCAACAGTTGGCCATTAGTAGTTAATTTCTGGGAAAGTTCAAATTTATAATGGATTTTTGACTGCACAAGGGCCAATGTCCCTACCTTTTGTATTGTTCAAGGTTTGATAAAACATATATGTCCAAAGGTTCAAGGTTTGATGATATATATGCACATGTATATCTCCAAAACAAAATGAGAGAATATTATAGTTAAATATTCATATAATTATAATTACCCCACCCCCCCAAATGCATTTATCTAACAAAATCTCTGTGTATTAACAGAAAGACATAGGTTCATCTGTCTTTTCTTATTTTATATATAAAGCTATGTGGTTTGTTTGTTTGTTTTGTTTTGAGACAGAGTCTCACCCTCAATAGAGTGCTGTGCTGTCACAGCTCACAGCCAACTCAAACTCTCTGTCTTAGTTTGTTTCCTGCCTCAGCCTCCTAAGTAGCTGGGGCTATAGGCACCTGCCACAATTACTTGCCATTTCTTCTTGTCGCAATTGTCATTGTTTAGCCTGCTGGGGCTGGTTGGAACCCATCAGCCTCAGGGTATGTGGCCAGCACCCTAACTACTAAGCTATGAGCACTGAGCCAAAGCTATGTTTTTAAAGCTGTATATTTATTTTTTATTTGTATCTATTTATGGGGTACAATTTTAATTTTTTTGTATGAATAGATTGTGCAGTGGTGAAGTTAGGGCTGTTAGGATATCCGCTGCTTGAATAATGTATGTTGTACTTATTAAGTACCCACGTCTTGTTATTCAGCTCCCAAACTTCCTTCACTTTCATCTTTAGAATGCTAATTCAACCTCCTTCATCCTTCCACCTCTGAGACATTTAGGTAATAAAACTCAGAGATTTACAATTCTTAATCAATAGTAAAGAGTGTATTTTACAGAGTTTTTTTTTACTACAATGAATTTGCAATTTAGTTCTGATATCAAGTTCATATTTGTGTTCCTAAGCACAATACTTCCATTCCTAACAGCACTTGAAAGATTTTATCTCAACTTAGTTTGGAGTCGTAATTATTCAGTACCTTATGCTTTGTTCTTCCATGTACTAGTCTGAGAGAGCAGTTAAGAATGATATTGTCATTTTCTTAACCTGTTCCCTCTATATTAAGTAGGAAGAATTATATACCCCTGCTGTTATTCATTTTGTATTTCAAAAGTTTTTTTTTTGCTTTGTTTATTTCTCATCACTTAAAAAATTTATACTTGAGATATAAGCTAACATGTCACAGGGAAAGAATTTACTGTTTATTCATCGAGTGGCCTCACTGGCTTTCTCTGAGCGGTGTCACAGTTCTCAAAGTTTGTTAGAATCACCAAGGGACTGTGAGAGTTTAAAAGGCTGCAAAGTCTTTTGACAGTGAAAAAACAAATTTAAACCGAGTAAATCTGACAAAGGCTCTTTCTATTTACTCCTTACAAGTATTCCCTTGGTTCTAGTAGCTATAGATCTATTGGTTAACCATTTTGTACTCACTGCAAGGAGGCAACAGCAGTTTCTTAAAGAGTGGCAAATTGTGTTTTTATTGACTGTAACTTCTTCAATTATAGTAAAGCCTACAGACGTCTAGAGATGTATAATTACAACTCATTTGTATTTTAAAATGTAGCTCTAATACTTAAAGATCAATGTTTAATATTTACTACTTAAAAGTAAGCTGCCACAAGTGAATATATGCTAAATTATCCACAAAACAACCAGACGTTTCCATTTTATTTTATAGAATTTCAGGTATAAAACACCAAATGGCACAACTGAATTTAGAAGGAAAGAAAATACATGTTTAAGGCATTTAAGGGCTGTTGAGTCAGTTTTACAGTACCTTGAAATTGATCTTATTCAACTGATTCACTTAATGTGAAAAAAATTCTAATCCATTCATATTCATAATGGCGAATTCCAAGTGAGTTTTTCTACCAACTGCTTATTGAATTTAACTTAGTTTTCCAATAAAGCTATTTGAAATTCCATATATTTCAGTTTGCAGGGTACATTTGCTCCAGAATTACTTCTATTCTATTGACCTAGTAAGAAAATAAGCAAGTTAGACATGGATTATAGAATCTTAATTTAAAAACAAGATATACAGCATGGTTTGGTGATTCCAAAATAACAAATCAATTAGGATTTAAAGCTCTGAGACAACATAGGCCATTTCCAAGTGAATGAAATGGTGAATTTCAAATGTACTCGTGACCTGCCCTCCTTCACTTAGAAATAAGAATATCAAGTATTTCTGTGTCAGGCAGAAATGTTTGTGGCTGATCCATACAGAATTACTTTTACTGGATGTTTATAGTTGGGGGTATTTTTACTTCCATTTGAGTAAAAGAGCTTCTTTCTATCTAGCCTACTTTGCTAAATATCCAGGAATCATCAGTCATTTTCACAACTATTTCTACCTGGTATGCAGAAACCCACTGGAGGAAGAATGCTGCAGATAAATCCAGGATGCAAGAATTTGTCATGTTATACCCAAGTTTCTGGTCAAATCCAGTAGAAGCTTCGCAAGTTGACCACCCAAGGGAATGCAGCAAACTGGTCCACATACAGAGATGCAGCAAACTGGTCCACATACAGAGATGGCCAACTAAGGAACCAGGCCTCCTCTATGGATATCGTACATGCGGTGCATGTCCGGTCTATGCAAATGAGGTCAACTGAAGGAGTGGCCAATCAGCTAGGTGTCAACTATGGAGATTCTACTGTGGATCTCCTTCATCTTACCGAATATCTCTTCTTCCCCCCACAGTACCCTGCTGCACACACCTTGAAAACTGAGCTTATCTTTTGCCTCTGTTCTATCCATTCACATGAGTCGTTTCTCACAATGTAATTCCCCAGTTGTCTCTCTTTGGAGAGCGGTGATCTTGGTTTGATTAATCTTTGTAACTGACCATTTTTAAGTGAGCTTTCCTAATCTTGCATCACACATCAAGAACTTGTTTTTAATTTCTTCTCCGTTGCTAATAAGTACTGCTTTGTCTTAACAAATCTCTCCACAGCACACGCAAAACCAGCCACGTGTGCTTGGATTCTGCTAATTTTCAGTGCTGCAAAAAGCAGAACAAAATGTCAAATTGCATATTAGAGAATAATATGTTTTTTCCTCAGTTTCAAACCACAGAGCCAGTTAGAAAGGCAATGTTTTTTTCCCATTAGGCTTATGGCTGTGTTGTGTTTCTATTTTGAATTTTGGCACTATGAAAAAAAGTGAAGTTATTAGCATCATTTTCTTGAAATGACTACACAGCCTTGCTTTGTCAAGTGTTTATTTAGGAGTTTAAGATGTGTTAAGAGAACACTCAAGGATTTTAGTATATGCATGCTGCTAGAATTTTGTTAGGTTCTTGAGTATCTAGTTTAGTTATCTAAACTAAAAACAAATTAACCTACTGCTTTTCAAACAGGATTTCCTGATAATACCAAAAATGTAATATCCGCAGTGACAAAAGTAAAATGCTTTAAGGTAACATCTCTTGAAGGGCCTTATTTTTCCTTTCTTTTGCCATTCTGGGTATTTGGATCCTAACCAAAGTGATGAAGTACAGTATCAAAATTTAGCATGAATTTGATTTCCAAATAAATAATCAATAAATGCTCAATAAATGCTGAAGAAGGAAAACATTTTCTAATGGTAAGAAATGACTTCTGGAACAGTATCAGTGATTCACACACACATATGCACACACTTACTACCCACAGTAATGATCACTACATGTCATTTGTATGGGAAGTGAACTTAATTTTAACGTCCAAATCCTCAAAGATATAGCAACAATCATCCAAGTGATAAATACTAATTATACATCTGTCTATTTTCTTCCTTTCACTCATTTTACACAACATGGATCAGCTTCTGTTGCGTCTTTTTTTCTTTTGTCCAGTAGTAATCGCCACCAGGATGGCCACTTCAAGGTCCTGGCAGGGACTGAGATTTCAGGCACTGAAGATTTCCAGTCCCTGCTTGCTCAAGAAGTGCATTTCCATGGCCGTTTTCTACCGCACACACCATGCTGTCAGTTAGGGCAGTATGTTGTATAAACGTATGGGTCCTCATCTGTGGCTGTGATTGAACTCTTTACTCTGTTTCTACTTAGCGTTCTCTCTGAACCTTACTGACTCCTGGGAAACTTTAACTCCTTGTTTTGCAAGAAAAGATCCATTTCCTGATGAGTATGTCCTGATTAAAAACAAGACAAAACAAAACACAAAAAACCTTATCTCCTGCTGAAACATCAGACTTTCCCTCTGTCAAAATCCAGCACATAACTCCTACCCCAGAGATCACAACGTTAAAGTTTAGCCCTGTCAAACAATCATTTGTGTGACTTCAATATCACTTGAACTGTGTGTGTTTAATTAGTTATATAAACAGTTAAATATCAATTCAGATATTTTACATGGGATTGCTAATGAAGAGGAATAATGTCATGAGATTGTTTAGTCACTCTTGGTTGTATATTTTATGGAAGTACACCGGGGTTGTATTGAGGCTGTCAAGATTTAAAGTTTGAAAAGTAAGTGGATTGACATGGGAAGCCTTTTGATGCAGTGTCCCCAGCCTCCTAGCCTCAGAATCTGCATCATCCTAGCCTCAGAATCTGCATCATCCATGAAAGACTTTCACTGAAAAAAGGATGGTGGGAATAGGGACGGCATCCAAGTGCCTCTGACACACTCCCTGATTGAAAGCTCGCCGGTAAGAATGGCTTGGCTTCAGTTTTGAACTTGTTGAGCCTTCCTTGAAGAGAGAACTAAAAGAGAAGAGAACATAGCTTTTCATCACCACACTTTTCCTCAAGCAATTCTTCAAGCCAGAGGCCACACACCTCTCAGCACTAGAAACAAGTTGTTCCGAGCAGACTTTTACGTTGTATTTGATGTTACATCACATATGGCTGCTCTCCTTTGCTTTCATTATTTTGTAAAACTTCCAGCTATTCCGAAAACTACTGATCTCACTGGGCGACATCAGAGAGTTCCCACCGGATGTTACCTTTGTTCTGCAGGAAGGATGGAGAGTTAAAGATTGTTTAAAACTGTATCATCTGACCTTGTGGAAGGCAAAGTTTATCTTTTTATTAAAGTTGCTTTTTCCAAAAAGAGAGTTTACTTTGAATATCTGGGTGTCCTACTCACTTGTATGACCTATTAAAGACAGCTATTAAATCGTTCTGGACTTCACTGTTCACATCTGGAAAAACGGGGAGATTAATCTATTGCAATTATTGTAGTAAGTGCATACATAATGTATCTGAGGGTGTTATTGTGATGTGGCACCGGAGTACAGAATACAGGTGCACAGAAAATCTTACCTGAGAACTCTTACCGGGTTCTTGGCTTACCTAACCCATCCCAGGGAGAGGGAGGAAGAAATTCAAGCCAGGCAATGGTTCTGTTTGTCTCTTCTTCTCTTTGTATTCTTATGAGTTTTATGTCATGGCATTTTGTTCTGTTTTTCCTTTTTCTGTGGTCTCATTAATAATGTGAGCTCTTTTCTGCATATGCTATGTAATTTTTTATTTTTCAATGTTTTACCTGGATAATCCATTTTCTCCTGTACAGTATGTTGCCTTCACTAGACTGACCATTTAATTTTGTCTACTACTTTAAAAAAAGTGATAAAGAAAGAAAAGAGAAAAACACCATTTTTTAAAAATATGACTTGTGGTAATTTATTCTATCATAAGTGGGAAAGGGTACGCAGCAAAGATATTTTAAATATGAAAAGACAAAACAATAACTTACTCTGTGAGGAAACTATTAAAGGAAAAAAGCTAATCAGTATAACAATAAATCACAAAAGATTCTAAAAGAGAGAAATAAAAGTGAATGCAAAAAAGTGAATTAAAATCAAAACTGTGGCAGTTAAACCTAAGAAATCATATAACATGAGTTTGAGCTGAAATCTAAGGATTGCGGCAAATGTATAAAAGACAAATTGAAATATAACTTTAGCTTAGAAAATAGAATAACTAATTATTCTAAATTAAACAATGTGAAAGAATGTCATTTGGAAACCTGGAAGTGAAAGTTACTAAAGATGTTGTTTTGAGAGTAAAGGTTAGTATTTACTTTGGCATTTTGATTAAAAGATAAAAGTCTTCCACATATAAGAAAAAGAGAGAAGTAGAATTTTTAAAAAAGATTACTTGATACATCAATAATGAAATAAGGAAAAGAGTAAATAGTAGCTATAATGAAAACTTACTAAGTAGTAAACATACAATAAATGTTGAGCAGGAAATTGTGGGGAAATTTATTTATAATTATAAATAAACTTTGATTTGTACAGGTAACAGTTGAAAACCTAAGAAAATGAAATAAGACAGATGCTATTTGAAATAAATTCATCGTAAACAAAAAGACAGTGAAATCATATAGCAGATGAAAGGAATTGAATTTTTTTTTCAAGTACTTTACAAGTGGAATAAGACATTTGATTTTTACTTGGAAAAAGTTAGTAGTTTTTTTTAATATTAGTACTATGAAAAATGTATATGTATAAATTAGGTATTCATATATATGAAGATTCAATTACAAATTCATTAAAACAAATAGAAACAAAAAATAAAAAGTTCAATATTGATATTTAGTAAACCACTTTCAGGAATATGAGAAAGGAAATAAGGGGGAACACAGTTTTTACACTAAATACATCTGTATTTTTCCTATTTTAATTATTTTTTTATCCATTTGTTTATCTATTTATTTTATTTATTTTTTTAATAGAGATAGGGTCTCACTTTATCGCCCTCTGTAGAGTGCCGTGGCATCACACAACTCACAGAAACCTCCAACTCCTGGGCTTAAGCAATTCTCTTACCTCACCCTCCCAAGTAGCTGGGACTACAGCACCCACCACAAAGCCTGGCTATTTTTTTGTTGCAGTTTGGCCAGGGCAGGGCTTGAACTCACTACCCTCAGCATATGGGGCTGGTGCCCTACCCACTGAGCCACAGGTGTCACCCTATTTATTTATTTTTGAGACCAAGTGGCACTCTGTCACCCTGGGTAGAGGGCCTGACCATCAATCATAGCTCAAAATAACCTCAAACTCCTGGATTCAAGGGAAACTCTTGCCTCCCAAGTAACTGGGACTAGATGCAGGCACCACCACGGCCAGCTCATTTTTTTCTATCTTTAGTAGAGATGAGTGTCTACCTATTGCTCAAACTCCTAAGCTCAAGCAATCCACCTGCCTTGGTCTCCCAGAGTGCTAGGACTCCCGGTGTGAGCCACTGCACCTGGATATTTTTCTTACTTTTAAAATGAACATGCAGATGTATATTACTTTCACTTTTTAGAAGGTAATTATTAAAATGAGAGAATTTAGGGCACTTACAATTGTTGGAATTTTATATTTGAGGGTACAGTATCCAATAATGCATGTCTACATGACAGTATTAATAGAATTTGTGTTTAGTGCATATAATTTAAAATGAAATACAGATCATGAATGGCATCTCATTTTTTTACCACCCTTGTTGATATTTGAAGTTTGAGGAATAACTTTTTACTTTGAGCCAAATATGTAGGAATCCACAAATATTTGAGTAGCAGAAGAATCCATGGCTTTGATCCCAGATGAAGTAAAGAAAAATAGAAACTCTGAAGTACACCTTGGTTACACTTCTCTGCTCCCTTTCATTGAGAAGGGCAGAAATGAGTCATTTACCACCATTTCCCAGTCAAGAATATAAAACGCATTTGATATAAAAGGAAACAGTCATGAACAAACCCAACACATAAGTAGAATGCTGTATTTCAACCAAAAGTGAGAAGCACACATAACATAAGGAAAAAAAACACAATAAAATGTTAACCAAAATTTTGATAATAGACATAATTTGAAAATGGAATATAGATCTCTGCTCATATATTTTACTGAGCTAAAACATGCTGCTCATATAATGATGATTCAATATTATTTTGTTTAGAATAATTATCATATTATTAACTCAATTTCCTTCCAAAAAGAGTTGCAACATTAAACAAAATGCATATATATAGAGAGAGACAGATAGATAGATAAATAATGATTGAACAAATAGAGATCAATAGACAGAAACATAAACAGAATAAAGCCAGAAAAGTTTAGCACACGACCATATATTGCCTTAGAAGGGCACAGGGTCAAATTCATTACATCATTGTAGTTTCCAAAAGCCAAATTAATCACTGCTGTTATGTGAATTACATTTTCCATAAGTATAAAATATCAATTGAATATCTTAAGACTATAAATATTCTTAATAATGAGTCCTCTAAAAATGTCTTAGATTGAATCTCATAGTTACTTAATTAGATATCTATCATTGTAGTATTAGTAATTCACCTATTACCTCCTGGTAGCAAATTTGCCAAAGATTTGCATATTTTTTTCTAAAAGCCCTCAGTGTGGAATAATGCTATAAAGTCAAAAACATTCTATGAAAATTTGTTTTTCAAGTTGATTAACAGAGACGGAAGGTAACAATTTACATGGTTTAAATAAACAGACCTAGTGGTTTTAATCTTTTTTTTTTCTTGTCGGAGTCTCACTCTATTGCCCTCGGTAGAATGCTATTGCAACACACAGCTCACTGCAACCTCCAACTCCTGGGTCTAGGCGATTCTCTTGCCTCAACCTCCCGAGTAGCTGGGACTACAGGCGCCTGCCACAACGCCCAGCTATTTTTGTGTTGTAGTTTTGGCTGGGGACGGGTTTGAACCTGCCACCATCAGTATATGGGGTGGGCGCCCTACCCACTGAGCCACAGGCACCAACCCTATTTAATCTTAATTAAGCATTCTTCCATAAACTTTGTTATGGGTTGAGTATGTCTGCCCACAATTTGTATATTGAAGCCCTCACTCTCAGTACCTGAGAATGTCATTTATTTGGAAGTAGGATCATTGCAGATTTAATTAGTCAAATTAAATATCATTGAGGTAGACTCTAACACAGTGGTTCTCAACCTTCCTAATGCCTCCTAATGTTGTGACCCTTTAATACAGTTCCTCATGTTGTGGTGACCCCAAACCATAAAATTATGTTCATTGCACTTCATAACTGCAATTTTGCTACTGTTATGAGTCGTAATGTAAATATCTGATATGCAGGATGTTTTTTAATTGTTACAAAGGGGTCAAGACACACAGGTTAAGAACCACTGCTCTAACACAATATAATTCTTATCTTTACAAAAGAAGGGCAATGTCAACACAGAGAGAGGTTCACATAGAGGGAAGATGGCATGAACAGACATAATAAGAATACCACGCAAAGATGAAGGCAAATTAGATGATGTGTCTACAGTCTAAGAAACCATAACACCTTCAACTTGGACTTTTAGCAACTAGAAGGTTAAGACAATAAATTTCTGTCATTTGAACAATGCAACTTATGGCATTTTGCTATGATATGCCAAAGCACATCAATACAAAAATGATTTATCATTACTAAACTTTTGATAAATTTGCTAGTGAGTTTTCGAGAATATATACTTTCAGAAATACAGCAAGGGACTACACCAAACCGGTCAACATACAAAGGTATTCAGCATAAGGGACTGGACCTACTGTACTGAAACATAAATGTGATGCATGTCTGATCTATGAAAATTAAATCCACTGAACAGGTGATCACTGTAGGGAGATGGTCATCTATGGAAGTTCTTCTGAACTTGGAGATGAGTGCTTTGCATTGCAAGATAATCGCAAACCCAATGTTTTGTTTTAACTTTCTGCAACCTTACTGATCTGCTTCACAGGGGAAGATATGTTTGTCCTTTTATTCACTGATACAATCCAAGTGACCTGAACGGTGTGTTTGGCATATGGCTGGCACTCAATAAATATTTGTTGCATGAATGATTGAATCCTCTTAGCAGAGCTAAAGGGTGTAACCATTACTTCTCCCTGAGCAGGCTGCAATTCAACCATGTTACAGAAGTGGGCCAAGGGAGTGCTTATCAGCAGATCCAAAAGATTTTCTCCGCAAATAATTATGGGTCAACTCCATAAGGAAAAACACTAAATTGAGCTTCTGAAATCCTTTATAAAACAGAATACCAGAATCATTTCATGTTGGTTTTACATGTACCTTTTGGTGACCATTGCCCCCCTGATGTGAAGATACTGATAATTAAAAGACACAATGGAAGGCAAGTCTGCAAAATGTCTGCAGACACCTTTCTTTAATCATTTAAGAGATGCCTGAAGACAGACTTTCTACACCCTTGTCTCTCAAAAATTATGTAACTAGGTTTGCAAAATCTGGCAAATCACCAAGAGTTACATGTAAAATTACCTGTTGTTATTTCATTTCAAAGGAAAGGACAAATGTACCCAACTTAGGCACAATCTCTAAACAGGGAACAGAAAAGCAATACACACATGTGATTTCTATAGCTGTAGTTTTGTGATAGAAAGGAGGTGATAAAAGCGGCTAATTTAACTTCATTTTATGGGCAAAGATGGAATATTAAGATCAAGGTGAGTACTGACAGCCCAAAATCTTGAATGTGATCCTGTTCAATGTGGGAAAGTGTTTGATAGAAATGAAACCTATTCCATGTTTATAGGTTTTACTTCTTTTTGTCCAATTTTCTGATTTATTAAGGAAGTGTTCCTGATAACCCTAATTTTCTTTTAGTGTAACTTCTATTTAAAGAGTTTATGCTGATTTTATATAAATGAATGCCTTTACCTGGAGACAAAGATTAGAAAAGATCAGTGAATACTGAAAGGAATATCATATTATTGTTAATGGTGTTCTACAGGTAATAATAAAAATATTAAGTATATTAAAGTGGGTTAACATGGATAAATTTCATTTGCTCCTCAGTTAAAATAGTAATAATAATGGTATTATTAGAAATATTTTTTATTTGTTTCTGAGTAAAGATTTCTAATGCTTTCAAAACTGTTCAAAACAAGTTCACTGACAATGAAACTCATCAAATCATCTTCTTTTATTTAATATGTGCCTTGAAATTATCTTGAATTTGTATAGGAGAACAGGGTTGGTAAATAAATATTTTCATATAAACTCTATGAAAAAATTCAAATATAGCCAATAATAATTTACCAAATGTGAAGAATCTTTAATCATGCAGAAAAGTAAAAGGCACATGAAATTATTCATGCTTTATGGACTAAAAGTATGAACAATGACGGTATTAGTGAACATTGTTACAAGTAAACATTATATTTGAACTCAGGTATATCTGAATTCAAATATTATCTCTATTTACAACTAATTAAACTTGGTCTTATTATGCTTCTCTGAGCCTTATTTTGCTAATATGGAAAATAAGAGCAAACACATTTACAAATAGAGTAGTCCCCGCTATAAACAAGAATATGTTCTAAGACTCCTTGAGGATGCCTGAAATTGTGGATGATGTGTGTGTGTGTGTATGTGATATATGAAAATTGAAAGAGGAAGTTTTAGATAAAAAAATGGGAAGGCTGTTTTAAGAATAAAATCCTAGTCACTGTGTAAAACAATCAACTAATGGGAAATATCCCAAGAGGTAACTATCAGGGTCAATTAAGATGATATGAAATACATAGGTTATTTACAGGTGTATAGAGGAGGATGGTTTGGTTTTCAGTTCCATTAGGTTCATGTAAGTATTCAGCCTCCAGAACACGAGAATAACATAGGCGCTCCCACCAACGGAATGTCCCCCTGGAGAGAGGAAATAAGATGTGGTCTGTGCGCACAAAGCAGTGGATGTACAGATGGAGGAGTCTAGAGGTCCAATGAACAGCATGAGGACTGAAGTTAACAAAATTGTATTGTATTAGAGATTTTTTGTTAAATCAGTAGATTGTAACTGCTGTGCTCATAAAAAAAATAAGGAACTATGCTGAATAATACACATGTTCATCTGCTTCGCTGCTAGGAGCACTTCACTGTCAGTGTATTCCATAACAGCATTCTGTAAGCTTGAAATGGACATAATAAAATTTATTTTTAAAAAAGATATGGTTCTCCCTGCCAACCATCATATTATTTATGAGTTAAAAATGTTGAATAGGAGGAGAAAAACCTTAATTTGAGGGTATGAAAATAAACCTTGACTGTCTTTATATTTCTGATCTTGGAATTTCCACTCTGTTCCTAAAGGATAAAGGAAAAGAAGAAAGTAAGTCTTTGACCTGAAGGCAACATTTCACGAACCCAAACATACTGTGGAGTCATCTCCTTCCTATGCATTTTAGGAAGGTAGATTCCAGAACTGAATAGAATGTGCTGCCTGAATGGGTGGCTTCTTAGTGTCCAGGGCCCATGATTAATGCTGGTTGAGAAGTTGAAAGGCTCCTAGGCTTTTCCTGTAAAATTTGGAGATGCTAGAATGGTCCAGGCCCGGGCAGATCTGACTCACAATTGCTTTGGAAAATAATAAATCAGCAGCAGAATTAGTAACCACAACATAGAAACACAGTCATAACAGAGAGGAAATTCCTCCTAGGGTCCACTAGAGCTTGTTGCTTAAAAAATTCCATATGTTAATTTCAGTACAAGCACAAATGGATTAATTGAACCAATGGAAATAATGTATGGAAAGTAGTGAGTAAGCATATAACAGTTAATAATGTATTAACTCAAGATGAAATGTTTTTCTTTACATTAGTTTGTTCTGCCCAGAAAGTCTAAAGGTATGTAGTTATTTTATCCACAATCCCAGAAATTTAGATATATTCTACTCAAAAGATATTTTCTCACACCTGTATAAATGACATACAAATTTTAATACAGTTCTAAACTGGTATCTATGGTCACAACATCTTAGGTGTACTGGCCGCAGAAAGTATAAAGGAAGTGATATGTAAATTCTTAGTGGGAAAAAACCTTAGAAGACAGATGTTACATTCTTTCTCAATTAAAAAAAAAAAGAAGAAACAAAAATATCTCTTTATTCTCTAGAAAATCCATTAACATGGGGACCCCAGTATAGCAAATGGATCCCCAGTGTAAATTAGGGGACCTGACTTAGAAATTTTGAAGGCACTATTAGCTAACATAAAACATGTAACAAATTTATTGCTAAGATATTGTATATAAAATATTTAAACAGCATCTGTCACCGGACACTAAAGAAAATCACCAATTTTTGTATTTTTGTTGGGGCTATTAATTTAAAATGTTTACCCTTCACAAACAGATATATATATCTGAATATATACCAGATATGGTATATATGAATATATACCATATATATATTTACGCTGCACAAACATATATATATATATGGAATAAACAAATATATATATCTGGAATAAATGAATAAATAGTGATAGGTTAGGCACTGTTGAAAAATGTGTTTTAATTTCCAAATTTTGGTGCTATGCACTTGGTAGAATAGAAATTCATTTATATTTTGTTACTGATATCAAAGGAATTTGGTGGAGATGTAATTCAACTGCATCACTTCCAATGCTTAATTTAATTGTACTTCAAGCTTGGTGACTATAGAAAAGGCTGTGGTATGACCCACCCTTATCTGCATTTCCTTTCTTGTGAAGAGATTCCCAAACAGGCTTGGAGCTGCATTGGATCCAAGCTACTTCTATTCCAGGGTTTCACAGCATCACTTGCAGCTCGGGAGGGCTGGAGGACATCATTTAGGGTAAAATAAGCATTAGAGTATGTGAGAAAGCTTAGAATTTCTGGTAAAAGGGAATGGACACAATTTGCAACACTTCTTCAATTTTCCCCTCTTCCTCTTTTATTTACTGGAATGAATTAATAGTCATTAACAATCCTCTACAGAATATGAGGCAAAGATTATATTGGATTTATAAACTGGTAAAGATTTTTCTTTTCTTTTATAAGGATTGTAATTATAGGTTACCATGTTGTAAAATTGATTATCAATTTTGATGGGTACTATTTAAGTTGCCGATTCGATTTTGTTAGTAGTAATAAGGAAATTCAGGTATTATATTTTTATTTGGAAAGTTTTGGAAATTCATACATTCCTATAAAAAAGCATTTATCAAATTTTACTTTGCTATTAAAGAATTATTTCTACTTACTTTCTATTCAATATGGAGTTCTGTTTTATAATCTCGATATTATTTATTTCAGCTATACTTTATGTTCTTAATTTGTAGTGAGGTTTAGTATTAATCCTTGCAACGGACCACGGTTGGTTTCTTTCCTCCTTCATCTCCTTCCCTTCCCCTTCTCATCCTCTCCTCCTTCCTTTCTTCTACCTTTTGACTCCATCTGTTATTTTTCTAGCTTAATAATTTCCGTTCTAATGTGTTATTTCTTTATTTTCTTTTCTAGGGCTCTTTAGTTCTTTTTCTAATTTCTATACATTTTCTAGACAATATTTCCTTTTCATCTAAATTTCACATTTAAAACTAAAAAAAAAAATTATATATACTCTCATTTCTATCACACAGGCTTTAAGAGTTTTGTAAAAGCATCTCAAAATATATTAAATCAAAATATTATTTAGAAGGACTTTTTTTAGCTATGTCTTTCACTGAATAGACAGTAGGTATTCACAAAAATAGTATGTTTTGGACAGTAGTGCTAAATAATTTTAAAACCTTATAGGTTGTCTAAGGTGCTGTAAATGTTTTTATGTGAGTGTATATTAGATCGTTTCCTCATATGTATCCCACTAAAGTGTAGAATCATTGTTTAAAATGTCTCCCTGATAGGTAAGGTGCTGAGTGGGGGAGGGCATCTTTTATTAACTGTATGCCCCTGGCTATGTTTTTATTACATTTTTGAGTGTCATTGTTTTACTATCAGAAATCTTGTGTAATAAAATTCCTCAGGGTTTTAGGGAAGATCAAATTAGATAATTTATGTAAAATTACTTTCCAGCTATAAAGCATTATGCAACCTTTTATGTAACAAAATGACAAGTTTAAGAAAGATAAAAACCCTCAAGTCTCAGTAATTATTATTGTTAAGTCAAGGGTACCGAACCCTCTGTATCACATTGAAAAATAGAAACCTTAACTCTCATCCTGTTGTCATTAATGGGATACACAAAGTATAGATTGAGACAGAAAGGAAATGTTATACAATATCAGTTTTCACAAAAACAGTTATCAAAAACTATGAAGTGGGCCAGGCACGGTGGCTCACGCCTGTAATCCTAGCACTCTGGGAGGCTGAGGTGTGTGAATGGCCTGAACTCACAGGTTTGAGATCAGCCTGAGCAAGAGCAAGAGCCTGTCTCTAAAAAAGTAGGCAGGCTCTGGGTGGCACCTGTGGCTCAAAGGAGTAGGGCGCCTGCCCCATATGCCAGAGGTGGCGGGTTCAAACCCAACCCCGGCCAAAAACTACAATAAAAAAAGGAAAAAATAGCCAGGCATTCTGGCAGGCACCTGTAGTCTCATGTACTTGGGAATCTGAGGCAAGAGAATCTCTTGAGTCCAAGAGTCTGAGGTTGCTGTGAGCTATGACGCTATGGCACTCTAATGAGGGCAACAAAATGAGACTCTGTCTCAAAATACAAAACAAAACAAAACAAACTACGAAGTGTCTGAAGTTTTACTCTCTGGCAAGCTGAAAAGTTAGTTTCCCACAGTTTTGCAGGGGCTATCAGAAAACACAAGACACCTGGACCAGATACAAGCTTGATATTACTCACAGAAGGTAGTTTAAACATCATATTCAGATCCCTTCCCCTTGCCTCCACCCTAGTTCTCTTGGAGACAATGCTGATCACGCCCGTTGAAGGCTGCACCTATGGTGGGAATGGGTCACAGCTGAGGAATCTTGCATTTAGGAAACCACAAGTTATAAGAGATAAAATCAAACCTGCCCTGTATTTTTCTGGAAGAAGTAATTATCTTTATTATTCTTATCAGGAAACAAAAATGCACCCTCTGTCCCAGAAAAACACAGTATATCTGCATCCCATAACTACTTTAGTCTGTACCAAAATATGTTAATGATTCTTCCCAAGATGTTCAGAAAGACAAGAGACTCGCCAAGAATTCGCTCTCAAGAGGAGTATTAAGTACACACGTGCTCGTCAATAAAGATAATAACTTTTATTGCAAATTATACCATACATGCTTTTCTCAGGAAGTATAAAATTAATATGGTCTCTATGTAATGTTTTGGAAACTAAGATTTTTATCTTTATTCCTGTTTACCAAAAAGTATGAGAATATCACTATTAAGATAAGAGAGCCAAGAAATAATCACATAATTCATGATGAAGGTTGACATTTACTTGTAATTTCTAATTGAAGTGGCATTCACTATCTCTCCTTCCCCTTTTTGTATTGAAATAAGCTTCTATCATTAATGGAATTTTGCCTCTCAAAGATGAAATAAAATAACATAAATGAATGTCTTCTACTTATAAAATCTGATATCAAATACCAGATAATATGAAGTATGTAGTTCCAAAAAATGGTTGATGGCTTAGTAGACTTTTGGATGTTCTTATTGCATAAATAATTAGTTTGTACTGAAATTCAAATCATTAACAATTATGTGTCACCAGTCAGCACAGTATACATTGGTAATTGTGTATCAGAAAGAATGATACAAGTATGGAAAGTTTTCGGGCATTTTCCTCAAGCAAAGCAATTGAGAGAAATCTGTTTAGACCATTTTTGATTCCTTTTTATGTAATATAACTTAAATTATACCCTTTTAATATAGCAAACCCACTGATTCTGAAGCTGGCATTCTTTTAATATGCTATTAGAATCTCATAATTTTGCTTTCAAGACTACCTCATAGTACTTCTACATAATTTTTTTTTTTTTAATTTTGCTTGATTTCTAGTTCTTTCATGTAAAGCAATAGATCTGATCAAAATTTCTTGAAGAAAGAATCTCTGAGATGCTTCCTGGGTACAGTAACCGTTATTAATCTCAAATCCCAACTTTGTATGATTTTAAGGACTTAAACTAAAAAGAAAATTATTTGACTGCTAATACAAGTTGAATGGATTATAGAATTAAATGATTAGAAAAAGTGATTCATTTTTAACTACAAGTTCTAAAATGCCCCATCGTATACTTGTCATCTGAAATTTTAACTTACAATTTGAATGATAACATTGGTGGCTAAAACATTTAAGAATGATATCATGCTCAGAACGTGAATATAGATTTACATAATGCTAGATAACTTTAATTTTGATGTGAATTTGTAATGATGTGATTTATAATGGATCTGTGTTAAATTTTGAAATCAAATTGTCCATTTTCAAGAAAATTGTAAATTACATCAATATTAGTTCATATAAAACAGACCTGGAAATGTAATATATACTACTGGTATGAGCCAATATTGTTACAGCCTATTTAATTGAAACTTACATATCATTACTGAAAGTATAAATAGGGATGAAGAGGGAGGAACTAGGTGGGAGAAGGGAGAAAGGCTAGGTGTTCACAGATTTCACCTAACAGGAACAATGTGGGGGTATATAGCGCTCTTCCTGGGTGAAGGGTTCAACTATAACTTGGACTTTACCTAACAAATGCAAACCATGTTACCTAATTTCACCCTCATGTTAATCTGAAATAAAAAAATACTTCTTAAAAATAAAAAATATAGTATGCTAATATGGTAACCTTTAACAAATCTCCAGTGGTAACCAACACCGAAGAATAATATTGCCCTGAGCTCCCTATATTTCATGGGGTTATTTTTGGAATAAAAATAAAACAAAGCAAGTGTTTCCTGCAGTACTTCAATCCAGGAGTTGGGTATGGATACAAGACTAGATTTGGTGAATTCTCTTTTTGAAATAAAAGAGGAAGTTATGTGCAAGCAGTTTCGAACTAAACATTATTAAGACTAATGGTGAGAATCTAAATATCATAAATACAGAATGGATCACTTACTTAGAAGTAGCATCAGCATTTATATATGCTGAATTATTGCTCATCAACATCTCATGACTGTTCTTTGCCAGGAAAAGCCTGTAAAGATTTCTCAATACTAATATTCTGCAATTCTGGGTCAATTGATATGTAGAGTTTTTATTTCCCTCTTGTTACATTTTTCTTTTTATTATGACAGAAGGAATATAAAGTATTATTCTGTAAAACAAGGCAGAAAATAATGAATGAGTTGTGAACACAAAAATATAGCTCAAGGAGGGCGGCGCCTATGGCTCAAAAGAGTTAGGCGCCGGCCCCATATGCCAGAGGTGGTGGGTTCAAACCCAGCCCCGGCCAAAAACCGCAAAAAAAAAAAAAAAAAATATATATATATATATATATATATATATATATATACACATATATGTGTATGTATGTATATAGCTCAAGGAGAGATTATTAAATTAATTCTCTTTGGTTAGTATGTCTGGATAATACAAAGATTAAATTTAAATCCTTGTATTTCAGTCAATTTTTGAAAAAGTCATCAAAAGAAAATTACAATTTTAAAGGCTCATTCTTTAAACAAGTTTTACATGTTGGTAGGCAAAGTTTAGTACAAACGGTCTTAGTAGAAGCCTGAAGTAGGAAGTGTAAGCAAAAATGGTATATTGCGTATCAAGGCCTGTTCTCAGAGGAGAGAGGCTCCATATCTCTTTCAGTGGCATAAATTACTCCCTCTCTCTCTTCAGTTTTCTGCTAGTCTCTAAAATCACTGCTTTACCTCATTACACCTCCTGATTCTTTAAAGATGTTACATTGTTCGTGTTTTCCATGGACACGACCTGCCGTTTACCAGTGAGACAGGCAGTGAACACCGGGGAAAGAAGCAAAATCAGTGTCGTGCTTCTTGTACAACTCAGGGTGACACTCCAAAAATAACTTTAATTGATCATGGCAGTACTTATCTTTCACTGCATGATAAAATTATCCCCCAATTTAGCACCTTAAAATGATACCTGTTTATTATCTGAGTTTGTGAATGACGGGAACCCAAGCATCTCTTTCTTAGCTGGCTTCCTCTGTCTCAAGATAGCTTAACAATTTTGCAGTTGTGCTGTTGGCAAGATTAGAAGTTTTCTCCTGACCCTTCGAATATGTACCACAAGGAACTATATAGTTATATCTTTCCATTTATTGCTTAGGCAACAGGGGATCTTCTGAGGTATGAGATGCTATTCCCAATGCTGATACAGATGTATAAACGGAGGCAGGAAGCCTCTGCCTTGCTGAGAAAACCTGGTTTTATCTTCCTGACTTCTTTGGCCCCAATACTTGCATAGTTGGGACCCTGTTTAATAGACACACGTCAACCTTTCCAAATTGTATCCTTTAGGCTCAGTGCCTGTTGCTTAATGGGCTAAGGCACCAGCCACGTACCCCTGAGCTGGCTGGTTCAAATCCAGCCTGGGCCCGCCAAACAACAATGATGGCTGCAACCAAATTGTATCCTTTGGCTATGCAATGGTTTTCTCAGGAAAGAATGTGTTGCTCAGATATTCCCATGGGTTGCTTCAGTTTTTGCATAGACAATAGACAATAGCTTATTTATCAGGTGCTAGAACCAGCCTTGCACTAGGACCCTGAGCACTGAGACTGCAAGGCTTCCTACAATTCCTGTGCCCAGCCTGCTCCCAAACAAGGAGATCTTTTCACTTGCTGGTGGCTCAGTCCCAGCCCCTGACTAGTGCTCAAAATCACTGTATCACTCATCTAAGTTCATCCAAGGTAAATCAACCAAGTGCCCAGGTTCCAAAAAAAAAAAAAAAAAAAAAAACACAGGGCAGGCCTTCTCAATCTGTAAACTACCACTACTGTCACCACTGCCTCTGCACACTGGGCCAGCCGGCCTCTGCTAGAACACAAGTATTCACTCTTGTGTCACTTCTCCACTGATTCAGACTTCTCCTTGCAGTTCTCAAGTCTCCTGTCTCTTTGTGCTTTCTTCTTCTGGGAAGAGCTGATGGCCAGACCTACCTGGAGATTTTCTCCCCAGTCTCACCATACAGAACTACAAAGAAGCTTTCTATTGTTTACCATCTTTCTCTTCCCCCTCCATCTCATGCATATTTCTGCCTAGTCAATGTCTTTTCTAATGTATATGCAACCAAAATTTCTAATTCTAAAGGATCCAGTTAATTTATATTTCTGTCATCTTTATTACAGTAGATAGTAACAATGAAAATAGTATGTACTGAGTAGTGTGTTCTCAGTGACTGTATAAGTATTTAAAATGTAATATGCTATTAAATTTCCAAAGTAACACTCTTATGGGGTGTTATTATTAATTAATTTATTTTTTATTTTTTTATTAAATCATAGCTGTGTACATTAGTGCAATCATGGGGTAGAGTGTGTGAGCTTCATATACAATCTGAAATATTTTCATCCAACTGTTCAACATAACCTTCATGGGATTTTCTCCTTTATTGTGTGAAAACATTTGTGTTCTGTATTTAGTAGGTTTCACCTGTCCCTTCTAAGATGCACCATAAGGGTGATCCCACCATTTACCCTCTCTCCAACCATTCTCCCCCTCCCCTTCTTTCCCTTAACCTTTTCGCCATCTTCTTGTGCTGTAATTGGGTTATAGCCTCCATATGAAAGCTATAAATTATCTTCATAGTAGGCCTGTATACATTGGATACTTTTTCTTCCATTCTTGAGATACTTTGCTAAGAAGAATATGTTCCAGCTCCATTCATGTACATAAAAGAGGTAAAGCCTCCATCTTTCTTTAAGTCTGCATAATATTCCATGGTGTACATATATCACAATTTATTAATCCATTCATGGGTTAATGGGCACTTGGGCTTCTTCCATGACTTTGCAAATATAAATTGGGCTGCAATTAACATTCTGGTGCAAATATCTTTGTTGTAAAGTGATTTTTGGTCTTCTGGATATATACCTCATGGCATAAATTTTAGAAAAAGAATGTAGACATACAAAATCACAGGTGCTGCATGATTCTGTTTATATAAACTTTAAAAAACACAGAAGAGAAAACAATTTAATTTAGGTCATATAGTTCCATAAAATTAAAAGAGAGAGGGATTACAATACAACAAAACTCATTTCTCTAATGTGAAAAATAAACTGGTGATTAGAAGAATACACATTGGGGGAGGCAATGCTGACAATATTGTATTAATTGATTTGCATTATAGTTATATTATTGAATATTTTACACTAATTTATTAAGATATGAATTTGGGATTTTATGAACCCTTAACATGTATGTTATAGTTCACAATAAAAATTGTTATTAAGAACAAATTCACAACAAAAATTGTTATTAAGACAAAAAAATTAATGGGGAAAATAAATAATATTAAGTTAGTTATATTAGTTGGAGAAAGAGTAGGCTGAAATACCATAAAGATTAATTTTAAATGATATGGAAGTGTTCTCCATCTGTGGGGAGTTTTTTCTTGCCAGATTGCACCCAGTCTTTTGCTTTGCACATAAGCTAGTTAGCTGAAATACAATTTATGCTATAACTATCAATATTAGGTTGCTAAATATAGAATTCTTGTAGCTGACAAATGTAAAATAAATTATTTACTCACATAAACTTAGTGAGAAAAAATAAAGAACTGTAATGTGAAAGGAAAGAAAGCTAATCAAAAGAGGAAAGGTTTATTTGTAAAAATTAACAAATAGTTAAGTAAAAATTAATTATTGTATTCTTCCTTTAAAATTAAGGGAATGATGTGAAAACTATAAGCCAATTATAGCCCAAGAATATGGGGAAAGGGCAGAGGGAGGGAAGGGCAGGGGGGAGGGTGCGTGGAGGGCGGGTAATTGGTGGGACCACACCTACAGTGCATCTTACAAGGGTACATGTGAAATTTACTAAATGTAGAATATAAATATCTTAACAAAATAATTAAGAAAATGTGGTGAAGGCTATGTTAACCAGTTTGATGAAAATATTTCAAATTGTATATAAAACCAGCACATTGTACCCCATGATTGTATAGATGTACACGGCTATGATTAACTAAAAAAAATTGAGAGAATGTTAATGTTTGAATATTGATATTCAAACAATGATGTTTGGCAATGTTTTAATATTGATAAGAAACCTCTAAGAATTTAATTATGTTCATATACCATGATACATGCTTTTTACAAATGTAGATTTACAGGTATTACCATATCACATGTCTGGCACTCTCTACATAACTGAATATAGAGAAAAATGTTACATGTTGGTATTTCACTATTTTTAAAATTATTTGTGAAAAAATTATTTCTATTATAGAATGCTTTGACTCTGAGGCAAAGCATTCTATAATAGACATACTCTTATTTGACAATGCGAACGTTATCTATTTTGTGTCATTATTATTATTATGGCTCAATATTTTGTTGCAGTAATTATCTGATTTCTTTTCTGAATGTATTTATCTTCGTTCATTCTTTACAAGGTTTTTATTTCTAGTCCTTATCTTAAACATTGTTATTGTTATTATTATTATTATTTTTTTTTTTGCAGTTTTTGATCAGAGCTGAGTTTGAACCCGCCAGCTCCAGTATATGAGGCCAGCACCCTACTCCTTTGAGCCACAGGCGCTGCCCTATTGTTATTAAATTTTAAGCCTTTTTGATTTTGTGAAGGCAAAAAGTGGAAACCAAATAAACACATGTATATATAAAAAAAATTATTTATAGATTCCTTAATGTGGATATTTATTTTATATTGTATGAGATAATTTAACAGAATAATTCTTAGACTGACTCTGAAAAACATGACCATGTAAACCATCTTCCCCCTTGTTTATTACCTGTGTACTATTAACCCTCCAAGTTAAATAATTGCCATTTCTAAAGATTCTATGTGTATGATACTGTTTTGCAACTTCAGGCAGAAAAGGTCTGGTGAGGTAATATGCCAATGATGTGTGTTTCTCCAGAGCTAAAGCGAAGTAAGGCACTCAATTGCTTAATTCAAGCATTAGAACTGTTTTTGCTTCAATTGCCTAGATGATCAAAATCAAGCTGCTGGGAATTGTGATTATAGTTTTTAAGAAGTTCATTCCATCTTTAAATGGATTTGATTGTAGAAATGTATGTTCTGAAATCTCTGGTGTTATTATTCACAGAAAAATCAATGAAACTTACTACTTTCAACACTTGAATATTGGAGTAATTATGGATTAAATGAAAAATGAAGGCTTTCTGAATATTATTTTGAATTACTTTAGTTATTTTTCTGTTCCTTGCCTCTACCACTCTTCCTTTGTTTGTTATTGTTTCTCATTTTTTATTGCCACACACAAGCAGCTACACATACTCAAGGACAACCAAACTCATTACAGAGTATTAAGGCACTTAAAATGTAATAAATTAGCTCATATTTTGGTTGGCAGGTGAAAGAGTGCACTTTGCAAAAAATTACCTAAAAAATCAGGAGATATTGGAGTATAGAGCTCATTGAAATTGCTCATAAAGGGAGGAAAAGCAACTTTTAGACAATGGTATCACGTTATGTTCAAGAATCAATCAGGATGGCACTCATTGTGGAACACAGTGATTTTAGTACTGCCAAAGCACAGGATGTAGAGGTCAGATGGAAGGAGATGATCAGAGAGAACTTCACTGGTTTGTAGAACTCTTTGGACCTCCTGATCTGTTCAACAGGAGAGCACTGATGCTCTTTGTGTGGGAAAGAGACACAACCAGAGTTTTGAGAGGCTCAGATAGGCAGCAAGGAGAATGGACTTAAGTGGAGAGAAAAAAGTGATAGAGCTGCTAAGAGATGGTGGTTGGAATAGCTCAGATTTAAAAATTAAAGCAATGGCAATAGGCATAGGGTGATGAATACTTAGTTTTTTTTAGACAGAAATGTTAACATATTGGTTGTAGGAGATCATAGCGAAAATACGCACAAGAAGAAAAGCAGAGCCAGACTAAAATCTGCAGACTCAGTAAAGGTGGAAAGGATAGAAGCAGTAATGAATTACTATTGCTGTAAACAAAGAAGAAAACCATAGTATTTCCCTAGAGTCTTTGTCCTTGAAGTTCTTCTTCAAAAGGTAGGCATAAAGTGTATGGTTCAGTAATTATTATTCTATTTGTTTATCATTTACTTCAATCCTAAAATAGCTACTAAGTGAAAAGGTGAAATAGTTACTCAGTCAAACCTATAAGGAGCAAATTAATTACACTTTTCAATACATAAAACAGCAGACTATGAAAGGAATGTATTAATTATAGCCTATTTTCATGATTTTTTTCTAATTATTGATTGTATTTTTTAAATGGATATACCATATTTGTATATATTTTAGGAGTACGTGTAATATGTTAATACATGGATACAGTGTATAAATATCAAGTCAAAGTAAATAGGATAAACATTGCCTCAAACATTTACTTGTGTGTGCGTTTGGGGAGCCTTGCCTTTCTTCTAACTATTTTGAAATATAAAATAGAGCATTTTAACTATACTTTCCCTTTGAATTATTAACTACTAGAACTTTTCTGTACATAAAAGAAAAGTTATTTCTACTATACTGATTTTTGATTAGTATTTTGAGAGGTGTTTGGGGCTTTCTTGTCTGAATAATGAGACCTTAATTGCAATGTTTTGAAAAATGTGGGCAGACACATATATTTAGATATTCCCATCCTATATCTTTACTAGGAAATTAAAATGTGCATACCTTTTTCTGTTCTGATAAGCATAATGACATATTATGAATTATTTTAATAATCCCTCACATATAGTGATTTGGCATCATAAATCCTAATAATAATAATATCTGTTGGGGAGCATCCCCAAATTATGCTGTGGATTCCCTCCCACTGGCTGGCAGAGATGAGAGGACGAAGGAAAAATAAAAAGACAAGACATAAGAGAACGTTTTAAAGTTGGGTCAGGAGGCTGCTTTGCCATCACAGTGAGGACCAGCAAAACAATCTCTTGCTCCAGGCTAGTTCTGTTTTTATTTCATACCCCGCTGTTTTAATCATAAATCTCATCAAGGAAATGCAAACATTCAGTTTTTGGTTCTTGCTGCACCTGCATTTTTCTAACTATTGCTTTAACTAACTATGTTAATGGACAGAGTTAATTTTTACTTTTATTGCTCTAAGATTTTTATGGTCTTAACACAAACAGAACACTGGGTGTGAACACAGTCCAGGAGAAGGATGTCTGAGAAGATCCTGATCAGGCCATGTACACAAATCACAGGAGAAAGACAGACAGACTCTTCTGTCACACCAAGGGGACAGAAGAAAAGAGATACTTTTCTCTCTATCTGGTCTGGAGCAACTTTGGATGTCATTACCAAGATTTAACATTCTGCATTCCCTAACTCCGCAAAGCACTGACTCTCCCTGAGAGGGCAGCCCTGTCTGAGCCTGGCCTGCTCAGTGGCCTCTGCAGTGGAGTCGTATGCGGGGAAGGTGCCCTTTCAGCAAGGCAATTTCTTGAGTTCCTCAAGGGGCCCACAGTGCCTTTCGCACTGGGCTCAGGGTCTCCAAATCCATTTCTCTCCTAACTCTGTTCCCTTTTGCTCATCATTTGCAATAATTTTCTCAATTCAATTCCTAATCTACTTACCACTAATAGTTGATGCTGATTTTTACCATATTAAATCATTATTGATAACAATGCAAGCACATCAAGATATGACTCTTCCCTTAAGTATTCCCACACGTACCCAGAATATCACTGCAAAATCTCAACCAAAGAACCCTCAGTACTATTCAAAATCTTGCCATTCTGATTCATTTGTAAAGAGAAAAATATAATGATTCAATGACTTTTAAATATAAAATTAACATTTGTTTATTTAACTTTCATATCCACTTAAATCTTTAGAAATTTTTATATTTATAATTGACACCACTACTTGTACATATTTTTATGTACAATGTGATGTTTCATTGTGTGTATGCATTTACAACAATTGTGTCACAGTAATTAATGTATCCATTACAGTTACTTTAAACATTTGTCATTTATTTGTGATAACATTCTAAGTCTTCTTTCCTAGCTATCATGAAATGTATACGTCATTGTTACTGGTTATAATCACCTGTTGCGTAATTTAACATCAGAATTCATTCTTCTTCTCTAACTGTAATCTATTGGAAACTTTTGATGGGAAAGCTAGCCACAATTACTTCTTTCACTGACTATATTTAATAGAATGGTTTTTACAGCCTGAAGTTGTATATACTTTCTTAAAATTAACAATGTTGAAAATTAGACTTTAAGACAAAATGAGAACCTTTCCCCCAGGCAAACCTCCTCTTCTCTTCTACATCTTAGCACAAATGGAACAGATGGTGTGAATACAATCCAACACCACTTCATTCTTCCTACTTATGCATCCCCATCTTTATTTCTCCACTAGAGTATTCATTACATTACAGTAGTATTTGGCACATATGCCTTGGCATTCCTTAAATCCAGCACAGTGCCTGGTGTTCACATTATTTATTGAATAGCTAAAATACTAAAAATACAGCATTAACCATTTAGCCAAGTTATTAATGAATCTTAGATGTTACACCATCAAAAATACTATTGGTAAGTAAAGCAGTGCTATGAAAGCATCTCTAACTTTCCTCATTTATTGGTTTATATATTAATTATTTTGAATTTGTAGTTTATAAAACTATAACCAAAACTATTAGTTTATAGTTGAATTTATAGTTTTTAAAAACTATAACTAAAACTATTAGAAAACTATTAGTTTTCTGCGTGTAATAAACCAAATGGTACTCTGATGTTCCAGATAACTCTGTAGTTACCAGGTCCTCAGAGGTCTTTAATATCCAGAATATAATTATTATTTCATAAACCAGAAACCCCTCCTATTCTTCTTTAATTCCTTTGGTGCCTGTATGGGAAGGTTACAGTTATTAACAACAGTGGAGGGTTATCAACACAAGCAAGTTTGCTGGACAGATGTTCAATAACAGCTGAGTGACCCCATTGCCAGTATAATTTCCCTCGGGAGCAATCCTTTCCATGAAGCGAGCCAAAGCACTCACAACCTTTTTATGTTGCACCTATGTTCCATAGAACACTGCTATCTTTATTAGCACTCAGAGAGGCTGACCTCCTTGTGAGAGTACGTGTTTCCACTGGAGTGCCACTGCAAGAGGCTGTGTGCTTGAATCATTTTCTCTCCTTCTCCTGGGCTCTCCTTGAATATAAACACTCATACATATTTATGAAGTGGTTTCATTCATTTGAGAGCAAAAATAGCTGCATAATAAAAGCAATGGTGTGTTTAAACATGAAGAGCAAATCTCAATATCAGATGGATGCTGCTACCCCCAACCCTACGCCTTATGAAAGAATCCTGCTCTCATCATCTGCAGAAGGATGTTTAACTTCATGCCAGCTCACCTGAATTTAGCAGCAAACATAAGAAGCAACACATTGAGATGTTTCATGATACATTCTACTTTGAATTCTGTCAATTTTATCTTGGACAGTTGCACACAGTGGTATATTTTCAGGAAAGTATTAATAGGAGATCTGAAGCTATACTTAATCAGAAATGTGACCTTGGTAGCATTTATTTTCAATTATCTTTCCTCCCTACTATGGTATTTTGATTCTCCATGTCCATGTCTTTTTTTATTATTATTAAATCATAATTGTGTACATTGGTGCAATCATGGGGCACAATGGGCTGACTTCATATACAATTTGAAATATTTTTATAGAACTATTTAACATAGCCTTCATAGTCTTTTAATCACTATCTGGTCCATGTCTCATAGGAATTATATGATGACAGCAACTTCTCTCTCTGAATTCCTTATTCTCAATTAAATATCATATAAATTGAATTTAAAAATTAAATAATAGGAAGTATATAACT
>CAUYON010203353.1:0-12450 GCA_963573935.1 Arctocebus calabarensis | reverse complement strand
ACGATCAACAGTTCACACTCCCTCCCTCTGTTGTATTTGTTCTCCTACCTTAATGTTTCAGAGCTCTCCCATCCTACATTTGACTGTCTTGACCTTGTTTGTACTTTATAGTTACAACCTTATTACCTTATTGCCTTCTTTTTATTAAAAAAGGCAGTCTATGGACATTTTAACAATGTTGATTCTTTCCAGCCATGAGCATGACATGTTTTTCCATTTGTTAACATCTTCAGCTATTTCTTTTCTCAGAGTTTCATAGTTCTCTTTATAGAGATCTTTTATGTCTTTTATTAGGTAAATTTCCAGATATTTCATCTTTAGCTCTCCCATAAAAGGAATAGAGTCCTTGACTATATTTTCAGCTTGACTGTGTTGGTATATAATGTAAGCTACTGATTATAAGTATTGATTTTATATCCTGAGATACTGCTATATTCCTTGATCACTTCTAAGAGCTTTGTAGTTGAGTCCCTGGGATTTTCCAGGTGTAAGATCATGTCATTTGTGAAGAATGAGAGCTTGATCTCCTTTGACCCTATTTGGATAGCCTTGATTGCCATGTCTTGTCCGACTGCGATGGCCATGACTTCCATTACTATATTGAATAGCAGTGGAGATAATACTCAATACTATTCTAAAACCAACATATAATCACCTACACATTCATATGAATGATAAAACACAGCTACAGCCCAAATCAAAGGAGGGTAGAGGAGGGGGGAGGATGGAGGAAAGAGGGTATTTGGTGGGGCCTCACCTATTGTGCACAATGCAATAATATTCTTCAAAACTATTAAAAGTAGAGTATAGGATGGCACCTGTGGCTCAATGAGTAGGGCACAGGCCCCATATACCAACGGTGATAGGTTCAAACCCCACCCCAGCCAAACTGCAACAACAAAAAAAAAATAGCCGGGCATTGTGGCAGGCACCTGTTGTCTCAGTGACTCAGGAGGCTGAGGCAAGAGAATCACCTAAGCCCAAGAGCTGGAGGTTGCTGTGAGCTGTGACACTATGGTGGCACTCTACTGAGGGTGACCAAGTGAGATTCTGTCTCTAATAAAAAAAAAAGTAGGGTATAAATGTCTGACCACAACAAATAAGTAAGTGAGGTGATGGTCATGTTAATCAGTTTGATGTAAACGTTCCACATCGTATATCAAATCAGTACATTGTACCCCATAAATGTATACAGTTATGATTTAATTTTAAAAAGAGGGGCAATCTACATTCTTTGTCCCAACTTCTTCACTTCTAATTTGTAATGCAACTCACAGAAGTTTGGCTTCGTGTCAAACAGACTGAAATCGCCCTGGCAAGAGTAAATAGTGAATGGACACATTACAACTTTAATATTTCTTGAATAAGGGAATATAGCCATGAATGTTATCAGATGGATGCATAGGCTCTTGACGTTCTTGAAATTCCTAATTGGCGTCTGTGGGACCAGTCATCCTCTTACTACCTGACTTCCAAGATTCTCTCCTGAACATCTCATCTGTACACACTTAAACTGTGGTGATTTTGTGTATTTCATTCTCACAGACTACTACTTTTTCTCACTTTAAATATTAGTCTTCTTAGATAGCTTTCTCTTCTCTTTAAGTGGACCCACTACCACTGTGCTTGTGAGGAAAAAAGTGGGAACCAGATAGAGAAATAGTGGATGCAGAAATTGAGTAGCAGATATATAGTCTCCGTTCCTCTAGAAGCAGTCCAACCTACCACTGCACACTTCCACTCAGATCATAGAAATATTACTGTTTAACAGTCTCTTCTTGAAAGAATTCATAATTTTTTCTTTCATATTTTCTTTCTTCCCACCACTCTCCATGGTTTTGTAAAAAGCATCACTGTAGACCTGGTATTCCAATCTTGGAGTTATCACTGAATTCTATCCCTCACCCATGACATCTAACCAACACTATTATCAACATTGATAAGTAGTATAACCATTTTTCTTTTATGATATTAAAATTTCCTATGAAGGAATCTGTCCAATGTCTTTACTACTTTGTACTAAAATAATTTAGGTGTCTTTCTTTTCCACTAGATGATAAGGCCAGAGATGATGTCTAATGGGTTTTTCTATATGAATGTTTTAGCACATACTTCACAAGAAACATGTCTTGAACTGAATTGCCTTATATTGCATATAATATTTAATATATCCCTCACATTTCTCACCACTTTGGAGACTTTAAATAATTTTTATCCCCACATGCTACTAGAGTGGTCATTCAAATTGTTTTGCCTAATATAGCTTGTTCACTACAACTCTGTGAGGGAGATGAAAGAATTCCCAGGTTGGAAAAAAAGAAATTGAATCAGAGAAAGATTAAGTAATAAGTCCACAGCCACAGAGCTACTAAGTGGCAGGGTTCAGATTTGTATCCAGCTAGTCTGCATCTCTCATTAGGGATCCTTTCAAGAAAATCACCAGGCTTATCACATATTTATGGATGTTAGGAATATCAAGTTTTATTTTTTGCCTTATTTGTTCTTATGGATATCCCTTTGATGTAGAATAGATATAGATTTACTCTGTTCCTTTTCTGGATATCAAAATTAAATCACAAGTAAAGTTATTTCAGATTATAAAGATGTTTAAGAAATAAGAGTAAGCCAGAGTTCTTACCACCCAGTCTTCACCGGGCTCAAAGTTATGCCCAAAACATATTTTTGATTTCAGTGTAAGACATGGTTCATTGAAAAATGTTTACTGGACATAATACCTCCTACACATCATCCATACCCTAAGTAATCTAGGCACGGTAATGAAAAAGGTATGTAGACTCGTTGAGAAAATTTAAATGTGGTTTTGAACGTTTTCTTTCTTTCACCCACATATTTATTCAGACAACTTACAATGTTTTCTTCTGTCTCCCATTTCTAAAATGGAAATTGTGATGTTGATCTCACAAGGTTGTTAGGATGGTTGCATGCAATTAGTTTCCTAGTTTCTGGTTTGCACCTTGAGCTTGGTGCAAATGGAGTGGGCAATAGAGACAAATCTCCTCTTCCTTTTTCTTCTTCTCTTTTCCATCCTTGCCCCTTTTATTTTCTGTATTATTCTCTAGATTATTGTCACAGTCTCCTTAGCGGTCTCTATTCTCCATCTTCTTGTACAATTCATCTTCTCTGTTCTCTGGGAAAAATGGGAGCTAATTAGAAAGCCACTGGAAAGGTTGAGATGCTCAGAAATGTTTGTTAATGAAATCCATCATGAGATTCAGTTTATATTTTGATGTTAGATGAAAATCATGAGACATTTGTGAAATTATAGTCCAAGCCATCCCCAGACATTTTAAAACGGGTGTAGGCTTAATCTATATTCAGTACTGTCTTCTTAAGAACACATTTTGAGGGTGTTCCCCTATGTGTTAGACATTTTTGTTCTCTTTGCTGAGATAGAAGAAAACATGTAAGTCATTCCTAGTTGACTGCTTACTCTAATGAGGAGTAACAGAAAATAAGAAAAATACTCTAAACCAGGGGTCCTCAAACTTTTTAAACAGGGGGCCAGTTCACTGTCCTTCAGACTGTTTGAGGGCTGGACTATTGTTTAAAAAAAATACTATGAACAAATTCCTATACACACTGCACATATCTTATTTTGAAGTAAAAAAACAAAACAGGGGCAGTGCCTGTGGCTGAAAGGAGTAGGGCACCAGCCCCATATACTGGAGGTGGTGGGTTCAAACCCAGCTCTAGCCAAAAACTGCAAACCAAAACCAAAACCAAAAACAATGTGAACAAAAACAACTAAAATCATTAAAATTAAAAAAAAAGCCCCACCCCTTCTGCAAAAAAAAAAAAAAAAAGATCTCCTAACTTCAGGAAAAAAAGGCCACCTTAACCGCAAAAAAAGGCCCTACTAACTGCAAAAAAAAAAAAAATAGATAGACCTCCTAAGTTCAAAAAAAAAATAAACCCTAACTTGTTCTTACCTTGGTCCTCAGGCAGCAGCAGGCTCTACACAGGAAAGCTCATGACTTCTCTGATCACAAGTCTCAGTCTGACTGGAGACTGAGAGGAGGAGTTGAGAGACAGAAAGAAGGAGGGGAGTCAGAGAGTGTGGCACACATTCCACACATTTGACTATGGCCCGGGACCAGTTGGCTGCTAAGCAGGACAGGCATCTGTGGCAAAAACACTCTGCAGGCCAGATAAATGTCCTCGGCGGGTTGCATGTGGCCCACGGGCCGTAGTTTGAGGACCCCTGCTCTAAACTTTGAGTAATGGATTGACTCTCCTTTACAGTTCATTTATGTACAGGCAAATCAACTGACTACTGTATATGATTTCAAAATCTTAACAAGTTTTTAAATCATAAAATATTGTAATCCTGCACATTTTGTTGTAGTTGTTGTTCATCATAGCAAAAACACCTTTAGATAGGGTAAAGGCTGGAATTGTTGGGATTATCTTCCATTGTATCCCTTACTAGGCTTCCCCCCCTCCAAAGAAGCCTTTGTTTCCATGGGCAACAAAGAGACAATAGCATACCAATTCTGAAGCGGGATGGACTCTCATGCCCGAGGTAAACAGTTGCCTGTTGTACTACATAAATACTGAAAGCAAAGCTCTCTTGGTAAAAGGCTGCTGCCCCAAAAGCCCACGTCCAACAGATCCCTGATAAAGCTTCCCAGAGAGAGCTACACACCCTGAGATTTCAATAATGTCTGCCACCTAGGGATGGGAGTCTTTTGTCAGATATCTGCAGCTTTTACATTCCTTTGACATACAATAGAATGTCATCATTGTCCTTCAAATTGCAGAGAAGACACAATGTCCAGCAAATTTATTTGTTTCTAAATCAAGGTAAGTGAAAGGGATTTTCATCATGTTTTGAAACCAGCAGTTTTGGGCATGTGGATATATAATCATACATTCTTGGCTATGAAGAAAATTAGGGGTAATTATTTAACATCAACATGCACAGTTAATCCTTTTCCCTTTTCATTTTCAGGATCAAATGTTATTTTATTGTATGATTTTAGGCTCTTTATAAACAGTTGGGCGATAATTGTAAAATTCAGAGGATCTCAGAAATATTGTTTTAATGATGTAGGTTTGGTCAACTTGGATGCTTTCTGCGTTTTTACTTCATTGAAATGTTCAAATGAAAAAGGAGAGACAACAAATCTGGGAAGAGAAGAGTCCTAAAGTCTGGTGATATTGGGTTTCTGGGATATCTTTCCAGGTACAACAGGGTTTCCTGGTCGTCCAAACACTCCATGTCACCAAGAAGCACTGAGCAGTATAGAGTGTGTGTGTTTGTCCTGTGAGGACCGGAGACATGGCATCTGGTCCTTACCGTGTATCCATTCCCAGTGTTACCTGACATTTACTTATAGTGCTTTGTAAGATTTACTAAAAGATTGGAGTGTAAGTTTAACAGAAGCATTTTTAGAGACGCTGAAAGATTTAAACCACATGGCCTACACTGGAGAGAGAGATGCATACGCCAATATGTATAACATGCAAGTGGTTGAAATAAGCATTCATCTAGGATTCTGATGTTAATGTCTGCAAAACTTCAAGATGGTGAACTGATGTTCAGCAATCATATTATGTTACGTCTGTATGATTATTCATAAAGCACAATCATCTTATTTGATCTTTGCCACTGTACTATGATTTTGGGAGAACATTACATTGAATGAAATAGTAAATAAAAGGAAGTTATGGGAATGTGAATTGTTTTTTCACGGGTCACATGGCAGTCATGCAGGTCCTCTGAATCCTTTCTTAGTACTCTTTCCATTCTACCCTTACCTTTTCAAGTTTTCAGTGGGAGAAATGAGGGTGAAGATTTTAGATGCAGAGGTAACACAACAGAGTCCCTTTGTTACAGATAATCATTCAACCACAGAGAATCCAGATAAAATTCATTCAAATTCAATTTTAGAAGACACACTTGTACATAGAACTGTAGATTCATTGACAAAATTTAGACCATGCTGCCAAAGTGTTAAAAGAAAGGTAATAACAGAAACATGATTATAGGCAACAAATGCTCAAATATTAATTACCAACATATGTAAAATGCTTTAAAACGTAAAGATCTTTTCTATTGTTTATCGCATTTGATTTTCACAAATGCATATAATTAGTTGGTGTTGGAAGTGGGCTACACTTTCCTTGGACTCTGATCTTTTCACTTGTAAGCTAATTGGCAAGGCATCCTGAAGACCTTGGCAGTATTGCCACTGTGGTTTGTAACCATGGCTAAATCCCCATCTGGGCCCATTTAACTTCCAGCAGCTCCATGGACAACAACTGCTCAGCAGCTTTCTGCAGTAAGCCCTCTAATTCCATTAGTGACAGGGCACAACAGTGTGACTCGGTCAGTCCAAATCCACCCCATAGAATGGAAAAGTGTTCATTCAACATTTATTGAATATTTGTCATTTTCCAGGTACCATGGGGTGCTGACTTTCTTTTAAATGATGAAAAAAATGTAGTCTCTGCTCTCAACTAGTTAATCAACCACACAACAGAATATAAGGCTACAGAAGTAAGAAATGTCTTATGCAAAAGTTCTAAAGAATGAATTTTCTACATGAAGACATGACTTGATGTTATTATTAGGTTTCTTATCACCTAAACTATTTGTCACAAGAATTGAAATTTAGTCTATAGGTGTTAGAAGAATATTTCATTTAAACTTATAGTTTGATGTGATGACGTCTTCTGTAAGTATTGGAGGCATTTTTTCCCTATCAGTTAGAAGTAGTGGTTTCATTTTTTGTTTATCTATTTGTTTTGTTTATTTTCCAAGAGTTTCTGTAACTATTGGATCAATGTTACCATGAGTAACCAGAATTTGTTCCTCTAACAGATTATCTGGTCTTGAGTTATTCAGTAACTTTCTTTCTTCATCTGTTGGCAAGTTCATTTGTGATATATCTTCTGGTACTCCTTTATACATTGAAATCTCAAGTTCCATTTAAAAAATATTTCAGAATCAATATAATAGGAATAGAGGTACATGAGCTTCAGAGTCAGTCAGATAAGATTGTGAACCTCTATTCTATAGATGAGTATTTATATTTACTATGAGGAGACACTTAGCTTCCCTGGATCTCACTGTAAATAAATAGAGAGAAGATTTTCTGTCTTTTAAGTTTTGTTAAAAGTTAGATGTATCAAAATAGTTATAAAGCAAAATTTAAAAACAACCAAAAGGTTATTATAATCCTTTAAATAATTATCTTTCTAATACTTTAGTTGTTCTTATATTGATTGATAATGACAATTCACAGATCTCCACTTTTATGCATTTGTGGAATATGATTTCAAGGCTATTATTGGCAGAGTAGACAAAGCACGCAGGCATCATGTGTGGGTTCTTCTGATTAAGCATATTTTGCCTAATAGTTTCAATAACCCTGCTTCACTACCTGTTTGTGAACAGCTAAAGTGAATCCTGATTGTTCATTGTTATATTCAGAAAATTAGTAAGTGTCTGAAGTTCATTGCTAAAAACATCTGATAAATAAAAACCTCAAAAATAGCAAGTATTCAGGGGCAATGTTGAATATGTGAATGCTTTTACAGATGAATTAGGGCACAATGATAAGAGAGATTTTACTGGGTTTCAAATAGCTTTCAATAGGGTTGCTTGATTCAGTGAAACTTTTAAAAAAGAATACTATATCCTTTTATGTAACTATGCTTACAACAGGCTATTAGAGTGTGTAACTACACTGAAGCCTGAGAAATATTCCTTGATTTAGCTAATGTATATGAATTAACTATTTTGTTGCAGGCATTCTGCTAGGCATGACAGAGTGGAAATAGACATCTCATCCATTGAAGAAGTGCAGACTTTGAACCACTGCCCTATCCACCAGGTTTTTGCAGCATCACTCAACCCCGTAGGCTAGGATATGACTAACTGAATCAGAGGTTGAGATATGTAGAAGCAAGTTTCACCATTCAGCGTCTCTCTCTTTAACATTTGGAAATATAGTAAGAGGCATCAAAATCTGGGGCTTGTTGAGGTTGAACCACATTAACGTCATCCAAGGTGGGCCATAAACTTGGCTGTGGGTGCATGTTCTGGCTTGGTCCCACAGCAGCTGTGTCTGTGTAGGGCAACCCAGGTGACAACAGTGGGTAGTGGTTCTGTGGAAGCCTGTTCTGCTTGGGTCTCCTAGGAGTAGTGGAGTCATGTGGCTCCTGCTTGCAGGGTTTGCTGGGGTTTCTGGTCTCCCTGCACCCTTCTCGGCCTGGCAGAGTTGATGGGAACATGGCAGCAACATATGTGAGCTGTAGACACGGCACCCTTAGTCTGTGTCCTCAACATAACACTTGACTCAGGATCCACGTGTTGGAAGACATATTGAGCCCACTGTGCTTCCTCTCTGGAGTAATGCCACTATAAGTCTCCAGTCAGTTCCCAGATCAGAGCAGAGGCCTGCTGCAATGGAGGGACCCGACTGCAGCTCCAGTTGCAATATCCACAGGGAAAGTGTGGATTCCTGGGGTCTCCCCTTTATCCCTTCCCCCTATGTGGAAGTCTTCCATGGGTATCTCCAATCCAGCCTAGTGGGTCTTCCCTCTTCTCTGTCTTTCACTTTGGGTGCCTCCTGTTACCTCTCTGTTGATTACCATTGCTCTTTCCTAGACAATTAATCTAAAAGTGAATATCTACTCACCACTTTTGATTCTTTCCATGAGTGTGGCATATGCAGGCTGCTTCTAGTCTGCCATCTTGGCCCCTCTCCTGGACTTTATAGGAAAAATCTGTGTTGTAGTTATTGAGAATGTTTCATTTATTTGTTTAATCAATATTGCACTTCATGCAGAGTGTACCAGGTCCCTGTCTTCATATACATTATGTTAAAGGAATCTTCGAGTCTTTTTTTCTTATATCATCTGCAGCATGTAATAGAGTCAATGTATGTAATAAACACTGATATAATCAGTGCTCAAGTGAAGAGTTTTATGTGGTTAAATGAAGCAACATATACTATCTATGAGCATGTACTCACTGATTCGGTGATTGCGATTTAATGTAGTGCCTCTGATGCTATAATCAACCATATTTTTGAGTTGTAAAATTTCTTTTTAGTGATTTATTATAATTTAAATAGGAGACATATTTATTTCCAGGTTACAAATATTTATTCATTCTTCAATATATCTCAGGTATCATCATGGGTCACTTCTACATTGTTCTCTTAGAGCCTTGAAATGTCATGCAGGAAGTCATGCTATCATGTAGGAGATACCTTGTTAGGATAATCTCATTCTACATGAATCAAAAGGGGTACAGCTGAGTCCAGTCTGCCACCCACTTCCTCCAAGAAATTGATCACATTTTCTCCAAGATAGCTGTGACACTATTTGAATACCTTTAGGTGAACCTTTATCTATTGCATATTGAATGGAAGAACCACCCAAACTTTAGTACTTCTAGTACAAGCCTGAAGTTGGGACTACAAGATAATAAAATAAAATGGTATTTTCAGCTAAATATTTTTAGGCAACAGCAGATAACTAGAATATGAATAGTCATCCAAATTGATATAGAGTTATAAATTGCTCTAAATGCACTGGTTGGAAAATTGCAGGGCACTTAGAAATTGTCATGAAGAGTCCTGGAGTGATATCATTGATTTTTTTCAATTCTTTTTCCACAATGAGGAGAATGCATATACTGTGTATTTTTGATTGAGAATGATTGATATTAGTTACAGGGTGCTAAAAGCATTCTTTTCCTTGTGGATATTCAATTTTCCCAACAAAATTTATTGAAGACATTGTCCTTCCCCCTTTGCATGCTCTTAGCATCTTTGTTGAAGATCAGCTGACTATAGATGTGTGGATTTATTTTTGAATTCTCTATTTTGTTCCATTGGTTTATGTGTCTGTTATATCAGTACCATGCTCTATCGACTACTGTAGTTTTGTGGCATACTTTGAATTCAGGTAGTGTGATACTTCTGGCTTTGTTCTTTTTGCTTAAGATTGCTTTGGCTCCTTGAGATCTACTTGTTTCCAAGCAAATTTGAGGATTGTTTTTCTACTTATGTGAAAATTGTCATTGGAGTTTAGATAGGAATTGGCTTAAATCTGTAGATTCCTTTGAGCAGTATGAACATTTCAACATTATTAATTCCTTCTATCCATGAATATAGGGCATTTTTCCATTTTTTTGTGTCCTTTTTAATTTCTTTCACCAGCATTTTGTATTTTTTTGGTGTACAGATGTTTTACACTTGGTTAAATTTCTTCCCAAGTATTATATTGATTGATTGATTGATTGATTTTGTTGCTATTATGTAAAGACTTGGATGTAAAACCTAAAATTTTAAAACAACTTGAAGAAAACAGGGAAAATGTTCTTGAATTTAGATTTGGGAGAAATATTTTTGATATGACCTCTAAAACACAGCCAATGAAAGTAAAACTAGGCAAAGGGGAATGTATAAACTACAAAACATCTTGGCAGTGAAGGAAAGATCAATAGAGTAAAGAGGAAACCTACAGAATAAAAAAAATTTGTGCAAAAATATATCTGATAGAGTCTATCCAAAACAACTCAATAGTTACAAAAAAAAACCTATTAAAAAGTGATCAAAGGACATATAGATGTTTTTCTTAAAATAAGACACACAAATGGCCACCAGGTATACAAAAGGTGCTCCATATCACTCATCATTAGAGAAATGCACATTAAATTCACCATAAGATACTGCCTCATACCCATTAGAATGACTACATCAAAAAAGTGAAGAGGCCAGGCATGGTCGTTCACCCTCTAATCTCAGCATTTTGGAAGGCTTAGATGGGAAAATCATTTGAGGCTATGAGTTCTGAGACTGGCCTGGGAAACATAGCAAGAATCTGTCTGCACAAAAATAATTAAAATGATCCAGGTGTGATAGTGCATGCTTGTAGTCTCAGATACACAAGAGGCTGAGACAGGAGGACTGCTTGAGCCTAGGAACTCTAAGTAACAGTGAGCTATAATTATGCCACTGCACTCTAGCCTGGAAGACAAAGCTTGACAGTGCCTCTAAAAACAACAATAAAACAACAACCACACAACAAAAAAGAAAAAGACATAAAATAAGTGTTGGGTGAGGTATAGAGAAAAGGAATCCCTGTATGCTATTGATAGCAATGTCAATTATGGAAAACAGTATGGTGGATCCTTACCAAAAAAAAAAAAAAAAGTCAAGTGTAGAATTTCTATATGAGTTGACATTTCCTTTTCATCCCTCAGTAGAAATTTAAAGGAAATAAATCAATATGTTGAAGAGATAAATATGCCCCATATTCATTGCCATTTTATGGCCAGATATGAAATCAACATGTCTGTCAATGGAAAAATGACTAAAGAAAATTTTCACACACAGACACAGAGTAGAATATTCTTTGGCCTTATAAAATAAGAAGATTCTATCATTTAAAACAATGTGGATGAATCTGGAAGACATTATGATAAGAAAAATAAGCTAGGCACAGAAAGGCAAACACTGCTTGATCTCACCTATCTGTGGAATCTAAACAGCTGAATTCATTCAGCTGTTCATAGATTGATGATTACCATTGGCTGGAGGGGTGGGCAGAATAGTGAAATGTTGGTCAGTGTATAAAGTTTCAGCCAGACAGAAAGAATGAGATCTGGAGATACATACAATGTGGTGATTATAGTTAATCACAATGTGTTGTTGTCGGGAGCCATAGAGACAATGGTCTCACCATTTTGTCTAGGCCTAATCTTAAGCTTCTACTCCTTTAAGCCTGCCCCATTTCCCGGAAAGCCAAACTGACCCAGCCTGCGTCAAGGGTTGACCACTGCCATGGCAACATATCCTCCTTAGCTTAATGCTCCGTTTCTTCTTAGAAATTGCCCACCCATGACCTTTACCAGAGAACAATCTGTGGTTAGGGATCCTAGCAACCCAGCGGCCTGGATCATGTCAGCTAAGGGCTGCTTCCTTCTTCTTAACCCTATATAAGCTGCATTGTAAAAAATAAAATTTGAGACCTTGATCAGAGTCTCAACTTGGTCTCCTTCTCTGTGTCTGGTTTGTCTCTCATACAGGTTGACTTCCCCTAGAGCCCTTGTTGAACCCCCCCGCTGGCTGGGGCACGTTGTGTACTTGAAAACTGCTAGAAGATTAAAAACACTCAGAGATCTAAAAATAGACTTGCCATTTGACCCTATAATTCCTTTACTTGGTATATACCCAGAGGACCAAAACTCACATTATAACAAAGATATCTGTACCAGATTATTTACTGCATCCCAATTCATAATTGCTAAGTCATGGAAGAAGCCCAAGTGCCCATCGATCCACGAATGGATTAATAAATTGTGGTACTTGTATACCATGGAATATTATGCAGCCTTAAAGAAAGATGGTGACTTTACCTCTTTCATATTTACATGGATGGAGCTGGAACACATTCTCCTTAGCAAAG
>CAUYON010203350.1:0-11803 GCA_963573935.1 Arctocebus calabarensis | reverse complement strand
TATTATTATTATTATTATTATTCCCATCTTTCAGATGAGAAAAACGAAGCTCCGAGAGATTAAATAATTTTCCCAAAGTCACATGACTGCTAAGGGTAGGACCAGAAATGAACCCAAGTGTATCAGACTCAGAACCCATGCTCTATGCTCAAGCCTCCACTCTTCCCCCACCCCCAGCTTCTCAGCTCCCACACCAGGGACTGTCCTCAGAGCAGACATTCAGAATTCCCTGCTGGGCCACCCAAGGACTTACCCAAAGATCAGTGCAGGGAAGCTAGGGGACCTCAAGTGGGCTGCTCTAAGTCTGGGGAAGTTCCCTGCATGGCTTCCTTTTGGGAAGGGCAGGGCCTTGGCCACTTCTGTAGATCCGTCCTCTCTCCCTGCTCCCAGGCAGTTTCAGTTTCTTTGACTGCCTCCGAGAACCTTAAATTAATTACCCACTCAAAGTGCTGCCATCAGCCCAAGAATAATCACCTCTTGAAACACTCCTGGCTCCAACACTTAGAGGTTATAGGCTCTTGCAGCAATATGGACTGAAGTTAGATATCCAGCAGGGTTCCTTCAAAGGTAAGAATAAATGTACTATGGGGCTAGGGAGGTGTTGGCAGATAAGGAGAGCTCTAACCTACTGCAGGGACCCCAAAGGGAAACGTGGGAAGACGGGAGCAAAGAAATGTGAAGGGGAGCAAAATGGAGAGGAGGGAGGCAGTTTAGGAATAGGATGGTCTCCCCCCACCCTACAAACATCAAACAAAAGACAGGCTGAAAAACAGCAGCACAAAAAATGTGGGTCACTCTTAAAAGACTTTCCCAATCACAAGGCAGAGTTCTTAGGGCAACAGTCTTCCCTCTTGGCTAGAGCTAAGAAAATTGTTATCTAAGGTCCTGATCTGGTAGGCAAAGGCTTGGGTTCCTGGCACAGTTCCACCACTGACTCATGAGGTGTGACCTTGGATGAGTATCTGCCCCCTCCTGTGCCTTGGTGTGCCCAGGAGTACACCAAAAGTTTGGGTGGAAGGACCTCAGAGGGCCTTCCAGGAGGAGCAAAGGCCGCCAAAGTTCTAGGAAGCCATAGCCCTGGCTGTGGCTCTAAGGCTGGCCTTCTAGGTGGATACACAAATATATATGGAACCATAAGGGCAGCCCTGAGGTTGAGGATGCAGGAAGGCAGAATGGCCAGGTGGCTCGCACCTGTAATCCTAGCAGTCTGGTAGGCTAAGGCAGCAGGATCCCTTGAGCTCAAGGGTTCAAGACCAGCCTGAGCAAGAGTAAATATCTCTACTAAATATAGAAAAACTAGCGGGGTGATGTAGCATACGTCTATAGTCCCAGCTACTCGGGAGGCTGAGGCAAGAGGATTGCTCAAGCCCACGAGTTTGAGGCTGCTGTGAGCTATGATGCCACAGCACTCTATCCAGGGCAGTGAGATTCTATATAAAAAAAAAAAAAAATCAAAGAACAGAGCCAGTTCCATTCTGTCCTAGGGGTGCAGGCTGGAGCCATAGGCCCAGGTGTGTGACTCTGGCTATGTGTCTGTGAAGTCAGGGGGGAGGTAGGGGTAGCTGTGCACTCACTTCCTTTCCATTGCATGTATGCTGCATGTGCATCTGTGCATGTGAGTCAGCCTCGCGGTGAGCATGTATATAGCAGGGAGACGTGTGTAAGACAAAAAGCAAGGCTGCACTGGGTGAGGCTGGCACTTAACACTCAATTCCACAAATTGCAATCACTGCTCACCCCTGCTGCCTGTGGGTTGGGGACACAGAGATGGATGACAGGTGTGCTGCTCTTGAGGAACCTGGGGTTGGGCTGGGGGCTGAGACTGAGGTGTAGAGAATGATGGCTCCAAGTCAGACCCGACTCGGAGCCCAGGCCCGTCCACGTTAACTGAGTGAGCTCTCCTAAGTCTCCATCTCCTCACCTGTCAAAAGAAAAATAACAGTGCCCACCTAAGCCGGGCTATTGAAGCACACAGTGAGAGTGGTTTGGAAAGCTCAGCACAGTGCCCAGCCATAGCTGGTGCCACATCTGCCATCAGAGATTTCAGTTCAAACTCTGTGAGCCTAGCCAAGTGGCCACAGAGAACAGGAAAGAGTCCTTGATGAGAGTCAAGAGTGTTGGGGTCTGGACCTCTGCATCTGCCACTAATTTACCTGTGACTTTGATAGCCAGAGCCTTGGTTTTTCTCTTAAGCAAAATGGGGCTGTAAAATCTCAGGGTTGACTGAGCAGGGATACCTGAGGGTTCTGGGTACACTTTGCCGGGATTATTTCTAACCCAGGTGATGTTCTTTCTCAGATGGTCAGAGGGAGATGTTGCTGGAGGGAGGGGTCTAGAGTTAGGAGTCTAAGGACCTCAGGAGCTGCCCCCACCTCCTCTTCCCCCATTCCCACAGCTTCTGACCCCAGGGACAAGGCTGAGGGAGGATGTTTACAGAGCCTTAAACCTTCACACAGAGAGTCTGCTGGGCAGCTGGGGGCTGGGAGTACAAGCGTCTCCCAGCAGCTTAGAGAGGCTGGAGGGAGATGGGGTCTTGTTCATTCCTTCCGGTCCTCTCACTTCAAGGGAAGCTAGCGTGGCCTTTGAGAGGGTGCAGCAAGGGAGTGAGCATTCCTCCCATAGGCTCAGATACCAGAGCAAGGTGGTATTAAAATTCAGAGAGCAGAGGGGCGGCTCCTGTGGCTCAGCAAGCAGGGCACCAGCCCCATATACCGAAGGTGGCGGGTTCAAGCCCGGCCTCGGCGAACTGCAAAAACAAAAAAATAGCCAGACGCTGTGGCAGGCGCCTGTAATCCCAGCTACTTGGGAGGCTGAGGCAAGAGAATCGCTTAAGCCCAAGAGCTGGAGGTTGCTGTGAGCAGTGTGACGCCACGGCACTCTACCCAGGGCGATAAAGTGAGACTCTGTCTCTACAAAAAAAAAAAAAAATTCAGAGAGCAGGGCCTCTGAAGACTTGAGGGCTTAAATCAGGGGCTGGGGCACAGGGAAGTGTTTGGGGCTTGGTGAGAGAACTAAGGACCTAGAGAAGGAAGGAAAGCTTGCAGAGGGGGCCGGCGACCACCCATTCTGGATCTCAACAAGGAGAAGACAGAGCCGTCAGTTCTCACTTCCCAGAGGTCACAGCTGCTGGCAGGAGAGGCTGGAACAGGGTTTGTCCTCTGGGCCATATCCCATCCCTAGGTGCTGGAAAGGTACAGATTCTGAGTATGGCCTAGCCAGGCCCAGCTGGCAGGTGTGAGGGTTGTGTCCCCAGGGCAAATGGGCCTGCTTACCTCAGATCCCACCCTCTTTTCCAAGCCCTTCTCCTGCAGGCTCTTCTTTGTGTCTGGGAAAGGGGTCCTAGCTAACTGTGCCCACTGGGCTCCCCTCACTTGGGCTACCTCTGAGGGAAGGGGAAAGGATATGGTCAAAAGTCCACCAAGAGGGCTAGAAAGTTCAACAGCAGGAAATAATTACTGGCAGGCACACGCAAGACCCTGAAGTGAGTGACTGAGAAACCCCACATCCGGAGCTCCTCAAGAACAGGAGAGACCTTCTGTGTGGGCCCCTCCCCAACCCCAATAATAACAACCAGCTTTCACACTCTGGTCCTTGCTACTCACCAAGCGCTTTCCCACCCATGACCTCATCCAAGAGGGAGGCCCACAAAGCTGAGGTTTCTCCCCACATTGACAATCTAAAGCTCTGAGAGGCCCAGTGATCAACCCAAGGCCACATAGCACACAGGGGGTGGGTCTCCCGACCTTGCAGCCGCCTTTGACGTCTAAGATAGATAACCAGTTCCTTGCAATCTCTCAACACTGGTATGTTTTCACACCTCATTTCCTCCCTCAGCGCTCCCAAGAAATGCCTGGCCCTAGCCTCTTGGGGACAAGTGGTCAGGACAAGCATGCCCCTGGCCAGGGCATTCCTGGCATCCGGAAACAGCAGGATGTGGGGTAAAGGTATCAGCAGATTTAGTTTCTGGAGAGGAAGGGGAGGCCCTTCCAGAGGAGGCAACAGCAGCAGCTGGCCAGGAGACAGGTGGCAGGTTGTTCACCTCCAGTGACTCTCGTGGAGGCTGAGGGAACAAGCCCAGGGGCTAAGGTCCCCCACTTCAGGGCCTATTGGCTTCTCTAGGCCCAGCCATTACTTGGAAAATCTCTCCCAAGAGGAGCCCATGGCAGGCACAGCCACTTTCTGCAAAGTATCTCACCCTCCTTGGGCCATGCAGCTACTCTTAGTGAGCAGTCTCCTGCCTTGCATCCCAACTCCACCAGCACTGAACCTTCATCACTCCAATAGTCCTCTCTGTAGCAAGAAATATTCATTCAGGCTCAGAGCCCAAAGCACAGTGGTTAAAGCACCAGCCACATGCACTGAAGCTGGTGGGTTCAAACCCAGACCAGGTCAGCTAAACAACAAAAAATAGCTGGGCGTTAAGGCGGACACCTGTAGTTCCAGCTACTTGGGAGGCTGAGGCAAGAGAATCACTTAAGCCCAAGAATTTGACAACTAAAACAAAAAATAGCTGGGCATTGTGGCGAACACCTGAAGTCCCAGCTACTTGGGAGGCTGAGGCAAGAGAATCACTTAAGCCCAAGAGTTTGAGGTTGCTGTGAAGCTGTGACACTATGGCACTCTACTGAGGGCGACATAGTGAGACTCTGTCTCAAAAAAAAAGAAAGAAAGAAAAGAAAAAGAAATATTCATTCAGGCCCCCCAGTGGACACTAGAGGTCGGGCCATTTCTAACCTTTTATCCTGACCCAACGGCTTCACCACACCTCCTTAACAATTCCAACTCTTCGCCCCTTGGTCTCACCCAGTCTGGGTCTCTACACACAGCTGCACCAGCAGGTACTTGATGGCTGAGAGACTTCTCTTCCTCTGCCCTTCCACCCCATGCCAACATCTTCTTCCCCTTCACCTCTGAAATTCTGTGGGCCCAGTTCAGATGGGGCAGAGTCAGTCAAGCAGGTACCAGAGGGACAGGCAGGAAGACAGACCGAAGGACAGGCGGAAAAAGACAAGTGAAAGAAGAATGGATGGTTAGGTGGATAAGTGGACAGACAGATGGGCAGATAAGCACACAGATAACTGGACAGATGGACAGAGGGATGGAAACAAACAAACAGAAGGACTGCCAGACAATTAGGTGGAAAGATGAACAGTCCGGCCAACTTACACACAGGTGAAAACTCAGTCTGACAGAGGGACAGCCAGACAAGAAGGACTATCAAAGAGTTAGGTGGACAGGCAAGTGGGCCACCCAGGAGACTCTAACCAAAGGATCCTCTTTGACTGTGATGATAAGGGATTAACAGCAGCACGTTTTCCAGGGACCAAAGGTCTCCTGTGTGCACCTCTGAGCGTCCCAGTACCAGGCCCAGCCCTCCAACTGATATGTGCAGGGCCTCTCATGTTCCCAGCTGGGCCAGGCCATCTCCCAAGACTGAGCTCTAAGCTGCCAAAATTCACTCTTCACATCCAAGAGCAGTCAGTGTTTTTGAAAGTTGTAGGAACCCCACGAGGGGGAGGAGGGGGCCTGCAGCGTCAGTGTTTCCAAACCTACCCCTCTCCTCTTTCTTTTTCCCCAGCGCCCAGAGCCAGGCTTGGTGCTGCCAGCCAGCAAGGCAGGCAAGCTGGGTTGAGCTGCCAGAGCAGGCAGGGCGGGCAGGGCAGGCAGAGTAGCTGCTGCTACCCCTGGTAAGTTGAAGGCGGAGGAAAAGACAGAGTGAAGACAAACTCAGACACAGTACACATAAGTGTTAGGGCCCAGGTGGCCCACAAGGTCCCCCAAACACAATGCAATCAGGGCCAGCCCTGAGCTGGGGTGAGGGCTCTCCCTGGAGAAGGGCATCTCCAAGGGGAGCCCAGGTGGAAACTCATCATAGGTACAAAGCTGGGGAGGAGGTGATGAAGCTTCCAGGGGGGCCAAGGAGTCCTCTGTGTGTCTGGGACACAAGGAGGCAGAGACAGAGAAGAGGAACAGAGAACCCGTTTCAGAGGCTTCAGACTTTGCAGAGTGGACTAGGGACAAGCAGCTGGGTGTGGGGTGTACCTGGGACAGAGGAGCAGGGCTAGGAGATCAGTATGGAAATAAGAACTTAAGTGGGGGGAGGTTAGAAGCGAGGTCAAGCAGGGATCAGGACGGGTACTTCAGGGGTTAGGGTCAGGCTCAGGCTCAGGCTCAGGGGGGATCAGAAACGCGGCTGGGCCCGAGAGGCGAACGCTGGGGGCTGAGGGTAGGCTGCGGGGAATAGGGGAAGAAGGCAGGGCCAGGGCTGGGCGCCGTCCCCAGGGAGCCCAGGCTCGCGTGGGGACAGCGCGGGGCAGGATCACCGGAACACGAGGGGGCGCGGGGTCACAAACTCACATGAAGACGTGGTAGACGAAGGCCCAGCCGCGGGGCCGCTCCAGCACGTTGTAGACCCAGTTCTGCAGGCGGCGGTAGCGCTTGTGCGCGGCCGAGGAGCGCTGGCCGCAGGCGGAGCCCGAGCCGGAGCCCGGCCCAGGGAGGGGCGCGCCCGGCGGCAGGGGGCTGCCCAGGAGGCCGAGGCGGCGCGGGGAGCCGCCCCCGCCCGCCTCGCCCTGCTCGCTCTGCACCGCCGTGAGCGCCACTAGCTCGGCGCGGGGGGCGTCCCCAAGCTGGGGGCCCAGGCCGAGGCGGCGCGGGGGGGCCTCGGCCATGGGCGGCGCCGGGCAGGGGCAGGCCGGGCCCCCGGATACGCTCCGGGAAGGGGGCGCGCTCGGGGCGCTCAGCGGCGCATGGCTCGAACCCGGGGCCGGCTGGGCAGCCCAGGGCAGGGCTGGGCGGCTGGGGCTAGGGTCCGGGCCGGGGCCGCGCCGGGGCCGGGGGCGGGCGCTCGGAGCCTGGGGGCCGCCGGAGCCCGCACTGACCGCCCGCTTCCCCGGCGACTGGGGCGGCTCTTTCCGACTCCAACTCTCTTATTACGCGCTCCATGCCGCTCGCCTTTCCACCTGCCGCTGGCTAGCCGCTCACATGTCAACCTCCCCCGCCCCGCCCCTCCCCCGCCCTCCCCCGCCCGCCCCGCGGCCGCCTTCCCAAATCGGGAGGGAGCGAGCCAGCCAGCGAGGCGAGGCGGAGAGAGGGGATGCGCGGAGAAAGCGGCAGAGCACAGCGCACTGGCCGCGCGGGCCGCGGAGTCGGTGCCCGGGCCCGACCGCGTGGCGGGGGTGGCGCGCAGGGCCGGGAGGCTGGGCGTGTGCGAGTGGTGTGCACCGCAACGTGGGGCGGCGTGGCCCTGGAGGCCGACCGGGGGTGGGACGCCAGGAGTGTGGTTGTGAAAAGTCGGGAGTGGAGTTGTGGCCGCAGTCGGCCGTAGTTGGGACGCGGTGTCCTGTGAGTTTAGGTGTGAACGGGTGAAGGGGTGTCTACTTGTGTGTGCAGAGTGGGTGGCTGCGGGTCCGCCAGGAGGTGGGATTGAGTTGGTAAAGGTGTGGGTCGCTGGGGCTGGATGTGAAGACGGATATGCCCCGTCGGGGCCACGCTACGCAGTAGTAGTGTAAGCCTGAGGTGCGCCCGTCGGGGTCGTGCCTTTTGTGCCACTCTGCTTAAAGTGTGCCGAGGGCCAACGTGCCTCCGTCTTGAAAGGCCTCGTGCCCGGGAGTTGTATCAGGGTGTGTGTAGCACAGTTGGCGTCAGGTGTGCTCATTTTGCTTCCCACCAACTGTCCTTCCGAGCTTCCCTTCCCTTCTCTACGATGGAGGAGGAGCCCCCCCGCGTTAGACCACCCAACCCAGAAGAGGGGCCTCCCCTGATGGGGAAGGATGGAAGCCCACCCTTGTTTCACTGCCGGGTCTGGGAGCCAGGTTCAGGGCAGGTCGGGTATTTGGAGGTAAGTTCTGAGGCAGCGTTAGTAGGGCCAGACACCTCCTCCCCAAAGGCCCACAGAATCCCAACCAGAAAAGGACAGACTTTATCCTCTGGATACAATTGGATAAAGTTCTTCTTAGTGCTTGACTTCCAGACCTCCATCTCTCTAGCCGTAAGAGGCAGACTCCCCCTTTAGCCTTCCTGACCCTGCACACGGTGGTAATTTGGGGTCCCGGACCCTCCTTCTTTCACTGCCAAAAACTGCTGGCCACACCAGCCGCTCCCTCCGCAGTCCCTGCCCCAGGGTGAAGCGCTTCCACAGCAAACTCTTCGCAGTTCCTCTGGGAGGCTCTCGAGGGACAGAGCCGAGCGGGAGGGGTGAGGGAGGGGGCGGGAAGGCATGCTCGATTCTCAGCTGTCAGCAAAGGCAGCATTGATCTGCTGAGCCCGAAGGGGGAGGGAGAGAGGGAGGCAAGGCTGTGGGCAGGCAGGAAGGGGGAAGCAGGGACTGGGGGGTACCCAAGCTGGGCTTGGCAGCTGGCCTATACCCCTACCCTGTAGTGACCCTTTCCCCTCTGCCTAGCTAGTGGGTGCCTTCTGGCCTGACCTGATTCTTTCCCATGGTTCCTGATTCCAGGTGTGCTGGGGGTGAGCCTAGTGCCCCTGGGCAGGTTATGCCTGGATCCTCTACTGGTAGCTGGGGAAGGTTTCTGGACCTTAGGGCCCCAAGATGGATGCAGCACCCTCCTCAGTTAACCCATACTCTCCCTTTATGTTGAAAACACATATCCCACAAATATAGGGCACTGCCTGCCTGACTGTGGAATTGTCTCACTGGGCCTTCTCAATCATGGGTCCCATGAGTGGGACTAAGGTCTGAGATGTGCATGGTAGAAAGGAAGGCAGTTGCAAGGGACCTGGGGCTATTTCTTTTATTCTTTTTGAGGCACTTCTGCAGAAATGGAATTTGAGTTCAAATTGCCCTTATCAATGCCCAGAACATCTGAAATTGGGTCTGTTCTGGGAAAGCTGATCCCCAAGCTAAGCATTGCCTCTGGACTCCATGCCTCTCTTTCCAGGTGGGGGATTGCAAAGCTGCTTTCTCATCTTTGTGAGGAGGCTTTACTGCAGGGAAAGGGTCTACTGTCACCTTCCCTAACTCCAGCTCTAGATTACGCTCTCAAGACAGCAGTGGGAGGAAAGAGACCGTGGTTGAGCTAGAAGAATGGAAATTAGATCTCAGGAAGGAGTTTCATAGGGCACAGAAGCCTGTTTCTTCTTTTTCTTTTCTTTTTTTTTTTTTAGACAGAGTGTCACTATGTTGCCCCTCAGTAGAGTGCCGTGGTGTCACAGCAACTTCAAACTCTTGGGCTTAAGCAATTCTCTTGCCTCAGCTTCCCAAGTAGCTGGGACTATAGGCACCCATCACAACACCTGGCTTTCTGTTGTTGTTGATGCAGTTGTTGTTTAGCAGACCCAGGCAGGGTTTGAACCTACTAGCCCTGGTATATGTGTCCAGTGCCATAACCACTGAGCTACCAGTGCTGAGCCGAGGCCGTTTCTTCTGCAGGCATATATGTAACAGAGAGACACAGAACTCTTCCTAAGAGGTGGGAAGGATGAAGGAGATAGTTCTAGGAGGTATAGCAAAGTTCAGTTGGGGTTTGTGTGTGAAATGGGAAGGGGAGGAGACAGAGGGAAATGTCCAGTTTAGAGAGGACAGGTGGCCACTCTGAGGGTCACTTGATGACCTTCCTGCCTCCGTCCACATTCCCAGGGCATGACTGGGAGGATGGGCTTTCCCTACTGCAGCCTTTAGTGACTAAGGCACTTCTGAGTAAACAGCTGTCTGAGGCTCCCTCAATAGGCCCCTCTGCTGGAGGTGCCTGGAAGAGGCACTGTGGTTCCCCACCCTTCTCCTCTCTCTCCCACCTGTTTCCTCTACCCCTCCTTCAGCAGCTTCCTTCCCACCCACAAGTCTTCATCTCCCTCTCTGGTAACACTACCTAAACCAGACACTCTCACTGACTCTCACTAAGACTCACTCGCACCTAGGTAAGTTCCTGCCCAGCTCTGAGCTTCAGTTTCCCCATCTGGACAAGAAGGGGGCAGGGCTCCAAGATCTCCTATAATTCATCACTGTCCTCATCGTCCATCAATGGAACAGATATTGATTGAGAGGAAGGGTGGGAGGGAGAGTTCTCCCATTTGCTGAGCACTGACTGTGTGCCAGGCCCTGTCCCTGGGGTGGAGTATGTGGAGTATGTATGCCTAGGGATACAGTCCGTTAGTGACCCCAGTACACAGTGACTTGTGCTCTCTGTGGCACCTGAGAGCTGGCACCTGCCTGGTGGGTAGTGAGTGCTGGGCTCAATGCTGGGGGCTGAAAGGAACCATACATGGCCCATCGTTGTTCTCTATAACTCATTCCTGCCAGGGGGTAAGACTTCCATGTTTGAAAAGGATTGAAGTTTAGAAGTACCTTCAGTCTCCCAGAAAACAGGCTCAAGCTTGTTTTCAGACTTTGTCAGCAATGGAATCCATTTTACAGACAGAATCATGAACTAAGAGTGTAAAAAGCTTTGGAGTAAAGGTGCTCTGGTTGAATTGGGGCAATGGGATACCTGTCTCCCTCTCCCTCCCTGTACCCCAGAAGCCCCCAAGGCTTTCTTATAGCTCTAAGGGTTGTTGGAGGTCAGAGGAGGAAGAAGTCTTCACAGGGAATGACAGAGGGAGCCTTCTTGGGGACAGGAGTGGGGAGGACTTGGAGAAGCTCAGAGAAGTACAACCAGTAATACTTAAAGTTACCATTAAGAAGGACCGTGCTAAATGCTAAGCCTTGTGCAGGATGCTTTACCTGTATTGTCTAGTGCAGCTGATAGCCTCTATTTTACAGCCCAAGAAGACAAAAGCTCAGTGAAGAGACTCGCCTTGCTCATAACCCTTGTGCCACAGTGTGTGAGCAGGGAGTGGGTACTGGAGGGAGGAAGATGTTACAGAGCACAGGGAAGGAAGAGCAAGCTTAGCTAGGAAGACATAGGAGGCCTCGAATGACAGTATGATGGGTCCAGTTTGGCCCGATGAGAAAGAGGGATCCCAGCCAGGGCAGCTACAGAAACTATGGTTCCCTACAGGAGAACTCAGCACACAGGGAAGTTGGCAATGCCAGGGGCAGAAAAAGTACTGAACTACAAGTGACAGCTGGGCTTCCAATCCTGACTCTACCTCTGGACTACCTGGTACCTTGGGCAAGTCATTCCACTTTTTTCCCACCTTCCCTGGCTGTCAGGAGGCCTGAAGTAATAATGTGTGACAAAGTCACAGATCATACAGAGAGCTGTACAAATGACAACCATTCATCTTATTACTGTTTAGGTGTCTGTTTGAGGTGGAAGTGAGAGACGCTATGGGAATTCCCTAGTCCTAGCAGCTCTTCTCAATCTAGGAGGGCTTCCTAAAAAGGGACTAGAGTAGTGGTATTCATGAGGTGACAGCATCACATTATTTATCTCTGGGGCTTCACCACCACTGAGAGCAGAAGACACGAGAAAAAGATAAGACCTTCTTTCTTTCCCCTGTGCACCCCAGAGAAGACACCAGGAGACTTAGGCCACCCAGCACATGAGAGTTTCTCTCCCTGCCCCACCTGATCTGCCCCCAGCCTAGAACAAGCAGGCCTGGGGAAGAAACAATATAGCTGAGCTTAATGAAAGTGAACCCCTGGCTCGGCGCCTGTGGCTCAGCGGGCTAAGGCGCCAGCTACATACACCTATGCTGGCGGGTTCGAATCCAGCCTGGGCCCGCCAAACAACAATGACGGCTGCAACCAAAAACAAAAATGGCCGGGCGTTGTGGCGGGCGCCTGCAGTCCCAGCTACTTGGGAGGCGGAGGCAGGAGACTCGCTTGAGCCCAGGAATTGGAGGTTGCTGTGAGCTGTAATGCCACGACACTCTACCCAGGGTGACAGCTTGAGGCTCTGTCTCA
>CAUYON010203345.1:0-46210 GCA_963573935.1 Arctocebus calabarensis | reverse complement strand
TCATTGTTGTTTGGCGGGCCTGTGCTGGATTCGAACCCGCCAGCTCAGGTGTACATGCTGGTGCCTCAGCCTGCTGAGCCACAGGCGCCAAGCCTGGGGTGGATTTTATTAACACACTGGAATGTAATTTAAAAGCCCAGCATCCCACTAGGTCTCTTCTGCCACTGCCTGGATGGGATGAGTGGGTGTTTAGGAGAAGAGAATACTTCATTACTGCTGGGTAGTTGAAGTCCTAGGTCACCACCTGCCTTTGCTAGTAGGGTTAAATGTGGGGGCTGCCATTTTTTCCATGGTATTTGTCTGGGATAGAGCGGTTATTGTCTATAAGTTGTCTATATTTGTAGGCTGCCCCTATTTTTGTCCTTTGGCTAAAAAGAGCAGGTTTCACTGGAGCTTTTGGTTTTTGTTTTGTTGTACCTATTGGTGTTTCCGAATTGCTAACTTCTTCAGCATCCAGTCTAGAAAGCTATGAGGCAAAAAGAAAGCATAGGAAACTCAGTGCTGGGTCATTCTTCAGGTTTCAAAGTTCCTGGCTGGCATTTTTTCTTCTCTTCACCTTTCAGAGCTTCCTTATGTTTATTTTATATATAATATTCAGGGTTTTAGGTCTATTTAAAGGGAGAAAAACAGAAATGATCTTGAAGTACAAGATCTTAAAGGTATAGAATAAAATAAATTTCGTTTATATTTTTCCCCTTAAATTCATAGCCCCAGATTCCCTTATTCTATTATTTTCTTAAAGTATCAAAAATATGGATTTGTTTTCTGAAGTTTCCTAGGTTTTTCTCTCCCTCTTTTTATTTTTTAGATTTTTCCAATTTTAAATTTTTATTTCTTTATTTCCATTAATAGAGTTTATCTTTTAGAGTGGTTTTAGGTTCACAGAAAAATTGAGCAGCGAATACAGAGTTTCCACATATCCCCATTCCCTAACACATGGCCCCTCCCACCCATGCTGCCATCAACATTTCATAACAGTATAGTACACTTGTTATAATCTATGAACCAACGTTCACTCATCATTATCAACAAAATTCATAATTTATATCAGAGTTCATTCTTTGTGTTTTACATTTTATATGTTTTGATAAATATATAATGCCATTTATTCACAGTGGCCTGAAAGTCCTCTGTATTCCACCTATTTAACCATCTACCCCTCACCCCCGATCCCTTGATAGCCATTGATCTTTTTACTGTCTCCATAGCTTTACCATTTTTAGAATTCTAAATAGCTGGGACCATACAGTATATAGCCTTTTCTTATTGTCTTCCTTCACTTAGCAGTATACATTTACATTTCTTCCATGTCTTTTCCTAACTTGGTAACTCATTTCTTTGTATTACTGAGTAATTCTCTTATCTGTGTATATCAAAAATTTTTATCCATTCACCTACTAGAGAACATCTTGTTTCCTTCCAGTTTTTTGCAATTATGAATAAAGCTTCTATACACATCCTTGTTTATAGATTCTATATGGACATAACCTTTTAGTTCCTTAAATATCACGAAGTGCAATTGCTGGATTATATAGTGTGAGTGTGTGTCGTTTTATAAGATACTGCCAAACTATCTTTTGAAGTGGCTATACCATTTTGCATTCCCACCAGCAATAAATGAATGGGAGTTCCTGTTGCTTCACATTCTTGCTAGCATTTGGTGTTGTCAGTGTTCTGGATATATGTGTATTATGATATCAAATTGTTGTTTTAGTGTGCATTTTCCTAAAGAGATACTCTGCTGTTAAACATCTTTTCATGTGCATTTGTATCTTATTATCTTCATTAGTGAGGCATCTGTTCATATCTTTTGTCCATTGTTAAATTTGGTTGTTCATTTTTTTGTAGAGTTTTAAGAGGTTTTATTGTATATTTTGAATACCAGTGTAATTTTCTCCCAGTCTGACTTGTCTTCTTATTATTCTCTTGATTGGGTCTTTTGTAAGGAAGACATTTTTAATTTCAATGAACTTACAATTTACTAATTGTTTCTTTCATAGTTTACACCTTTGGTGTTATATCCTTATATCCCCATGTTTAATTGTATTATTTTCCTCTGTTCTTTTTGATCATCTAATTTCAATTTGGATTTTTCTCCTAACCATTTTTCATCAATGTGAGTTTTTTTCTCAAAAGGATACTTACTGCTTAGTTTTAAGTGTTCATAGGGCCTATACTACTCCAATATCTTCATATTTTGTGAGGTGTCCTTTGCGGTTTAGGCTACCATTCTCAGTTCAACTTGCACTTCCCAGTGAAAGCATGCTGGAGTTTTGAGGTTCTCATTTCCTGCCGGGGTCCTGCCCCGAGGGTAGGGTCCATTTAGACCTGTGGATCTGGGAGGGACCGACTAAAGAAATATAAAGTTAGAAACAACAAGAAAGAAAGAGACAGGACACACAGAATAGAATTTTCAAAGATGGGAACTCAGGGGACCACTGCCCACTTGTGGGGTTCTGGCAGTAGCACCCAAATGTCAGTTCCACACAGCTTTTATTGAAGGCTATTTGCTCATTAGCCCAAAGGGTAAGTCGAGGAAAGGAGCAAAGATGCCAGCAGTTTATCTGAGCAAGCGTATCAGCTCCTATTGTTTCTGTTAACTTTAAGGGCCTGAGCAGTTTTGAAAAATCTGGAACCTGAGCCCTGTGTGGGGGCAGACTCCTGTCTGAGGTCACACACACAGATTTTTAGGGAAGTGTTAATCTCTGCTAGTTCACTGTGGAGTAAATTGCCACTGGTGTCAATCTTCTCTGAAGAATTGGTGGGAGAGAGGAATTTTCCTCTTATTACCACCACAGAGGGGCTTCCTCTGCCATAAGGGATATAAGCCCTCCCACCCGTATTTCAGGGCTCAAGCTGTTCCCTTGATCTCTGCCCCAGCCAAATACAAATCTCCACGATGGATATTTTCTCTGTCTGTTAAATGGGCAAGAAACAGCCTAGTTAATGTACCTTTTCAGGCCTTGTCACAGCATCTTCTGTGTCCATTATTCCTCAGGGTCTTTATAGACCCAACAAGGTAGCTTTAGTAAGCTGGATCTCCAATAGGCCAGAGCTCTAGGAAATGCAGAAACTTGCTCAGATAAGAAATTTAGCAGTGGCTGGTTTAAAGGTAAACTAGTTGACTTTCCTTTGTTCCAACTCACTCAGCTTTTAAATTTTTTCCCTTTTTTCTGGGGGTGTTTACCTTTGCCAAGAATTGGGTTTTTCGTCCCCATTCTACCTGCAATTTCTGATAACCATCACACTTTTGGTTGTCTGCCTCATCCTACCTCTCTTTTCAAACAGATGCTGCTATTACGTAGGTCATGTCGTTATTAGTAGTTTATACCTGCCTATTCCTATGTTGGTATTCATATGAATAGTTTATCACTTAATTTTATCGTAGATGTTGTGTCTTAGGTTTGGTATTGCTATTATGATTGCTTGACTTATATTTATAGGGAAATTTTAAAACTGTATCACCATTGCTGCCTCCAAGAATCCCTTACTATTTTACCTTACATTAGCCAATGTAACATTCTCAAAGCTGGGATATTTTGGCTTACTACCTTGTTTTCATTCATGTTCACTTATTCTACATGAAGAAAGTGAGATGTTGGCTTTCATAGAGAAACTGTTATAGACTTATTCCAACACATACACACACACACAAAAAAAACAGGCCTTTAAGTCAATACTTAAATTCATGTTCTATTATCTGTCACTTAGTTTTATAGGCTGAACTGTGTTCCCCTAAAATTCAAATGTTGAAGCCCTTCTCTCAAGCAGCTCAGAATGTAACTACATTTACAGAAAGAGTCTTTAAAGAAATGATCAAGTTAAAATAAGACCAGTAGGGTGTCCCTTAATCCAATCTAACTGGTATTCTTATAAGAAGAGGAAATTTAGACACACAAAGAAACATCAGGAATACACATGCACAGAGAGAACCACATGATGACAGAGAAGATAGATACCTGTAAGCCAAGGAGAGAGGCCTCAGAAGAAACTAAACCTATCAACACATTGATTTTGGACTTTAATTCTCTTAACTGGGAGAAAATAAATTTCTGTTCTTTTATTTACCCAGTCTACTATTTTGTTATGATAGCCCTAGCAAACTAATACATTTACTATCTGTGGGAAATCTCTGAGAAAGATGTATCTTTTGTTACTGAGGGCTTTGAAAACATCAAATGTGGTAATGTTGTAAAAATTATATTACCACTTGACTTCCATGTTATAAATAGAACGGACATTACAAGGAAATAGTTATGTGAGAATAAATATTTTCAAAGACACGAACATGAACACTTATTTTATGAGGTTACTTATGAATATATTTATAGTCCTATATTGTTTTTTATATTTATAATTAATATTTGAAAGCAAAATGTTTGTGTTCTCTGATGGAAAGTCTTGAGGTTTAATAATTCTTAAGAAATGGATTTGTTTTTTGTCACTATATCTGAAATCCTATGTTAGAAATTTGTATATGAATTTATTTTGTAGTTTTGTGCAAGTAACTGACTCTTAGGACTTACAATTCAAAGTGAAACATGTTTTATTCCAACCTCTGAATTATCTCTAATTTAAGATTAAAGATAATGAAATACCTGAAAAACATAGTTGTATCTACCTTCTTACTAGAGAGTAGAATTGGTTTGACTATGTAGTCACATATATTTCTCTTTGTGAACTAAGTTGAGCACAAACTTAAGGTATTGATTAAGAAGCTTAAGTCTAGAGAGCTGGAGCAAGATGGAGGACTAGAGACATTTCCTTAATAACTACTGATGGTGAGACAGGTAAAAGAGGACTCTAGCCCCTATGACTGGAGGAATCAACCAAGAAAAATCACTCTAGGGGCAGAGTGAAGGAGGAGGAGACTTCAGGAGTCAATGAGAAGGTATAGAGCTGAAGAAGACCAGCACAAAAGGCAAATGCATGAATACAGGCAGAGGCCAGCTGGCCAGGTCTCCTGTGGAGGTCTAGGAATAGGAAAGGGCTGTCCTGCAGTTTTTTGGTTTTAGACTGAACTGCTTGCTGGAGCATTAAGTAAACTCAAAAAGTAGTATCTGGTGGCCAGGATTGAACACCAGGCAGGAAGGATCTCCCATCAGTTTGGCTACTATCAGGGTGCTGCCCTTGTGGGAAGCTCATGCACATGGGAAGAACAATCCATCAGGTTCTGATACATGGCTGGCTCTAATACATCTGCTCAGCCTAGGCAGCTATCCTTGGAATACCCCCTTAACCTGGGAAGGGTACTTTGTTGGAAGAGGGCGCTGTTTGATATTCCTCCTAGGAAATCTTAGGCAAGAACTTTAGGTCCCCAATCCCACTGGGACTGAATGCTGATGAAGCTGACAGCTTGGACTGACTCAAGTTGGTGATACGGTCATGGTCTATGGTATCCTTCTACTTTTGGCCTTTTGAAAGAAGGTATTGGTAGATCCCCACTGCTTCATACTGCTAATTTCTTTCAATATTTACAGAAGGTGGGGTCTTGGTTTTGCCTAGGTTGCTAATAAGTTCCTAACTTTGAGTAACCTGCCCAGGCCAGCCACCCGGAGTTCTAAAGTGGTGGGTGTGGATAAAGCCCCTGCCAAACACTACCATTTCCCCTCTCTGTTTCTCTCTTACTGTCCTTTTCCACTCCCTTTCTTTAATTGTTTCCTTCCTCCCCCTTTTTTTCTTTTTATCGTTTACTTTCTCTCTTCTCACTTTTCATTCTTCTCTTACTTTTGGCCTTACCACAAAGACCTCTTTTAACACCTAAGCTCTGAGACAAGGTAATTTAAAAAGGAGATAGAAGGAAAAAGTAGGGGAAGGAAGTGAACAGGAAGAAAACACACATGAGGAGGAACCAAAAGAAACATTCTGGCAACATGAAAAACCAAAACAGAACAAGTAGCCCAAGGGATCATGAAGTAGCTACGACAAAGAATTAATGGAAATGACAGCAAGGGCATTTAAAATATGGGTAGCAAAAACAATAACTAATAAGAAAGTGGTAAAAACATAACCATAAAAAGGACAGAAGATGTGAAGAATATAGAAAGGATATGGGCGAGCTTAAGGATTTGGGGGGGGGGGTCCAGGAACTTAAAGGTGCAGTAGAAAGTATCAATAACAGATTCCAGTATAGAAAATAAAGAATCTCCGACCTAGGGGATAAAACTCTTGAGCTAACACAGGCAATTAAAGAGGCATTAAAGAAGAGAGAGAAAGTAGAACATTTGCTCAGAGAATTATGGGACTTCACAAAGCATTGTAACATAGGTATCCCTGAAGGGAAAGAAGAACATCTCAAAGGACTGGAAGCCCTATAGGAGGATATCATAAATGAAAACATCCCAAGTTTCGCTAAAGATTCTGAAACACTCCTTTTAAAGGTATATGAACCTCAAGTAATTTCAACAAAAATAGGGCATCTCCAACACACATTGTAATGAACCTATCTAAACTCAAGACAAAAGAGAAAATTCAGCAAGCAGCCAGGAGTAAGCACCAAGTGAACTGCAGAAGTAGATCCATCAGGGTAACAGTGGATTTTTCAGCTGAAACTTTCCAAGCCAGAAGAGAATGGTCATCTAACTTTAATGTTCTTAAAAAAAAAACAAAAAAAACCTTTAAGCTTAGAATGCTATATTCTACTTAACAAGCTTCAAAATCTATGTGGAAGGGGGCATAGTGAAGCAGGAGGAGACTTCAGGAGTCAACAAGACATTAAAACAATCTTTGGTTCTGGTAAAAACAGAACCATAAAATGGACAGAAGATATGAAGAATATAGAAAGGATAGCTTTTACTGATATGCAAGCATTGAGGAAGTTTCCCACAATAAGACCAGTTCTATGGGAAATACTCAGACCTATTCTCCACACTGAGCATCACAATGGACCACCATCAAAGTAAATACCCAGAAACTAAAGGATGAAACCTAGCTTCCACAATGGCACAAAGGATAAAAACTTATTTTGTAAACAGACCTTCAGAAAATAAGAGGAATAGAACTCCACTACACTTATTGATTCTCAATAAATGTTAATGGCTTGAATTTCCCACTGAAGAGGTGTAAGCTAGCCAATTGGAGAAAAAGATTGGATAAAAAAACCCCACAATCCATCCATATGATCTCTTAAGGAAGAGCACCTAATCTAAAAACACAAAGCAAGATTCAAGGCAAAAGAATGGAAAACAACATTTCAGGCAAATGGAAACCAGAAGAAAGGAGAGGTTGCATTTTATATTCAGATACAAGTGGATTCAAAGCAACTAAAGTTAAGAGAATGATGGTGACTTTATACAACTCAAGAGAACAAAACATTGAGAACATTTCAATTACAAATATATATGCATTCAACTTAAATGGTCTTATGAAACAGATTGATTTGTCTGAGCAGTATGATATCCTATAACACCATAATATCATTGGACTTTAACACTTCTCTGGAAGAACTGGGCAGATCCTCTAAACAGAAACTAAACTGAGATGCAAGGGACTTAAATGTGACCCTAGAACAAATGGGCCTAATGGACATGTACAGAACACACTATCCCAAAGCTAAGGAATATATGTTCTTCTTATCAGCCTATGGAACATACTTCAAAATAGATCATATCCTAGGACACAGTCAAACCTCAACAACATTGAAAGAATTGAAATTATACCTTGTGTCTTCTAAGACCACAAGGGAATAAAGGTAGAACTGGACTCCAACAAAAATTGGCATCCCTACACAAAGGGGTGGAAATTGAACAACCTCATGCTGAATGGCAGCTGGGTTAAAAGGAGGAAATTATTGGATTTCTCAAACATAACAATAAAGCTGAAAATTACCAAAACCTGTGGGATACTGCAAAAGCAGTCCTAAGAGGGAAATTTATTGCATTAGATGCCTACTTCTGAGAAACAGAAAGAGTGCACATCAGCAACCTAATAAATTATCTTAAGGAAATTGAAAAGGAAGAGTGATCCAATCTCAAATCCAGCAGAGGAAAAGAAATAACCAAAATTAAATCAGAAATAAATGAAATTGAAAAGAAATGAATCATTCAGAAGATCAATGAAAGAAAAAGATTGTTCTTCAAAAAGATAAATCAAATTGATAAACATTTGACCATATTAACTATAAACAGAAAAATAAAATCTCTAATACTCTCAATCAGAAATGAAAAAGGGCAAATAGCAAATACCCCAGAGATACAACAGATTATCTCTGATTATTACAAGAAACTCTAAGCACAGTAATTTGACAATGTGGAGAAAATGGGACAATAACTGAAATCATATCATCTCCCTAGAGTTAACCAAGAAGAAATAGATCTCTTGAACAGACAAAAAATCAAGCACTGAGATTGAAGATGCAATAAAAAATCTTCCAACTAAGAAAAGCCCTGGGCCAGATGGCTTCACCCTGGAACTCTATCAAACCTCCAAAGATGGGCTTGTACCTATACTGTGTAATGTATTCTAAAACATTGAGAAGAAAGGAGCATTCCCTAACATGCTCTAAGAAGGAAATATCACACTGATACCAAAACCAGGAAAGGATCAGAGAAAAAAGAGAACTACAGACCAATTTCAGTAATGAATATTGACACAAAAATACTCAATAAAATCTTAGCCAATAAATTACAGCTGCGCCTTAAAAATATTATACATCACAATCAAGTAGGTTTCATCCCAGGATGTCAGGTTGGTTTAACTTGTGCATATTCAGAAATGTAATTCACCTTATCAACAAAAGGAAAAACAAAGAACATATGATCCTTTCAATAGATGCAGAAAAATCATTTGATAAAATTCAGCGTTCTTTTTTAACAAGAACACTTAGGTAGGTGGCACATTTCTTATACTATTGAAGACATCTATGACAAACACACAGCTTATATAATACTGAATAGAGTCAAACTGAAAGCTTTTCCAGTTAGAATTTAGGAACTAGACAAGGCTGCCCTCTGTTGCCACTACTATTCAAAATTATGCTGAAAGTTCTAGTGAATGCAATCAGGCAAGAGAAGGATATAAGGGGCATCAAATGGATCCAGAGGATATCAAACTCTCACTCTTTGCTCGCAATATGATCTAATACTTAGAAAACCCCAGAGACTCAACCACAAGATTCCTAAAAGTGATCAAGAAAGACAGTAATGTCTCGTGGTATAAAATCAATGTCCACAAAATAGTAGCCTTTGTATATGCCAGTATATAACATCTAAGTTGAGTAGCTAATCAAAGATTCAATACCCTTCACAGTAGCTTTAAAGAAAATGAAATACCTAATAATATACCTAACAAAAGAGGTGAAGAGAATTATGAATCTTTAAGAAAAGAAATAGCAGAAGTCTTTAACAAATGGAAGAATATACCATACACTTGGCTGGAAAGAATCAACATTGTTAAAATGGCTATACTACCCAAAGCAATCTACAGATTCAATGCAATCCCCATTAAAATAAAAACATCATACTCTGAAAAACTGGCGTAAACAAGTTTTGTCATTTCATATGGAACCAGAAAAAAAAAAAACCTGTATAGCTAAGGTAATTTTTAGTAATAAAAACAAAGCTGGAGGCATGACTTTACCAGATTTTAGGTTATATTATAAGTCCACAGTGATTGAATCAGCATTGTATTGACACAAAAATAGAGACATAGACATATAGAATCAAATAGAAAACAAAAAGATGAAACTAATCTCTTATGGCTATCTGATATTTGATAAACAAAACAAAAGCATATAGTGGGGAAAAGAATCTCTATTTCATAAATAGTGCTAGAGAACTGGATAACCACATGTAAAAAGACTGTAATTGGACCCACACCTTTCACCATACAAAAATTGAGTCAAGATGGATAAAAGATATAAATCTGAGACATGAAACAATAACAATCTTAGAAGAAAGTGTGGGAAAAACTCTTGAGGATATCAGCCTGGGGAAAGATTTTATGGGGAAGATTTCAGTGGCAATTGCAATAACAACAAAAATAAAGAAATGAAATTTAATTAAAAAGCTTTTGCACAGCTAAGGACACAATAATTAAACAAATAGATAACCTTCAAAATGGGAAAATATATTTGCATGTTATTAATAGGATGAAAGTTTGATCCTAGCTAGGATCTATAGGGAACTTAATCCACAAAAAAAGAGCAAACAGTTCCATGTATTACTAAGGAGGAGACATGAACAGAACCTTCTCTGTGGAAGACAGATGAGTGGCTAACATACATATGAAAAAATGAAAAAATGCCTATCATCCCTAACATAAGAGAAATGCCAATCAAAACCACCCTAACATGTTACCTAACTCTAGTGGGAATAGCCTACATTACAACATCCCAGAATTATAGGTGCTAGCATGGTTGTGGAGAGAGAGGATCACTTTTATACTGTTGGTGGAACTGCATACTAATACAGCTTCTTTGGAAAGACAAATGGAGAATCCTCAAAGAACTCAAACTCAATCTCCCATTTGACCTTGCAATCCCACAACTAGGCATCTGTCCAGAAGAAAAAAAAATATCATTTTATCAAAAAGAAATTTGCAGTAAATTGTTTATCACAGCTCAATTTATAATCACCAAGAAGTAGAAAGAACCTAAATGTCTATCAACTCAGGAATTGATTGACAAATTTTGGTATATGTATACCATGGAGTACTATTTAGCCATAAGAAAAGAGGGCAACTTTACAAGTTTTATATTAACCTGCGTGGAGTTGAAACACATTCTTCTAAGTAAAGTATCACAAGAATGGAAAAGCAAATACCCAATGTATTCAGTATTAATATGAAGTCAGTAGACTACATAATACATGCCCAGATAGGAGAAAAACTTAATTCAATTCAAGTTGAGAGGAGGGGGAATGAGGCACTAGGAGAAGGAAGAAGTGGGTATTGATGTGTTCCCACTTAATGGGCACAATGTGGGGCTGTATGGCACACTTTTAGGTGCAGGACACAGCTACAAGAAGGACTCTACCTAACAAATATTTTTATCTGATTTTTGTACCTTCACAGTAACCTGAAATTTAAAAAAAGAAAGAGCTTAAGTCTACTATATTGCTTATTTAGGAATAGAAGTGCATAGGAAGATAACAGTATACAAGGCAGCAGTAGAATATAAAGATAGAAATAACCTACTAAGGAAATACACATCACCCAGGCTGAATCAAGCAGCGGACACAATAAAGTGGAAGAAAAACAACAGTTGCTGGAAAGTCTGCCCCCTGTAGAGTCCAGAGTGTTTGGCAAGCTCACTGAGAAGCTCAGGAAGTTTGCCAGCTGCTGAGCTGCAGCATGTGAACAGTAGCACAGCAGTCCAAACTTTGGTGGGGAGAGGTGAACTACCCATCTCCAGGTCCTCAGGAATTCTCAGGCAGATTGGTTTTCTGCCCTTCAGGACAATGTCTATGCTCCATTGGGTGGGCTGAGCCAGCGATTAAATGACTTTGACTTTTGACTGAACTTTGGACCTGTTCCTTCTTCCAGGCATAGCTCTCTGGGCTTGATTGGATGGGTAGGCCAGTGTCTAAGTGACTTGGCACTGAACTTTGGACCACTGCCTGCACCAGATGAGACTTTCTGAGCTCAATTGAGTGAGTGGGGCCAGGGTTTAAGTCACTTTGACCTCTGGCCTCCACCAGACAGGGCTCTCTAAGCTCAATTGGGGGGGGGGTTAAGTGACTTTGGACCTTTGGCCTCTACTAGGTGAGGCTCTCTGAGATCAATTGGGTGTGCAGGGGCAGGGTTTAAGTAACTTTGGACTGAACTTTGGACCTCTGGCCTTCACCATGCAGGGCTTTCTGAGCTCAATGGAGTCAAACGGGGCAAGATTTAATTGACTTTGGCCTGAACTTTGGAATAGTACTGTCCACTAGGTGGAAGCTCTGTGAGCTCAATTGGGTGGATGGGGCCTAGTGCCTGAGCAACTCTTACCTGAACTTTACACATATGTCCCCTGCTGGGCAGAAGCCCCTTCAGCTTCATTGGGCAGGCAATGCCTAATGCCTGAGTGACTTTGTCTGAACTTAGGGCTTAAACTGCCTAAGTGCTTGATTGGCTAGATGGTACCCAGAAGATAAGCTTCTCTCCAGCACTCTGGGCCAGTGCTGTCAGCTGGGTAGCCTTCTGAGCTTGATTTGGTGGGCAAAGCCAGCACTGGCAGAGTGACTTTGACTGGAACTCTGGGCCAGGACTGTACTGATTCTTGTCCTCCTGGAGAAACTGTCTGGGGACCGTGGATTCGCCACTTGTTTGCCTTTGTTAGCCTAGCAGTGGCTCTGCAACAGTGAGGAGTGGACTCATCAGGAACAACATATCAATTCAACTGAAAAAGTATAATTATCATATTAAAAAAGAGAAAAAGAGGAAGAAGCTGACATTACTCGTGAGGAGGAATCAGCAGAAGAACTCTGGCAACATGAAAAATTTGAGCAAATGTATGTATGCCTCCTGGGACATCAAAGAAAATACATCAGAAAATTCCATCCATAGAGAAATTGCTGAAATGTCAGAAATAGAATTTAGAATATGGATGGCATAAGATAATTGGAATGGAGGAAAAGATGGAAACAGAACCAAAATATAGTTCAGAAGTTGTCTCAAGAAATCAATGAATTCAAAGACAAAATCACCAAGGATATGGACATAATGAAGAAAGATATAGCAGAGGAATTGTAAAGGTATTTGAGGAGCTTCAAAATGCAGTAGCATCCCACAAAAATAGAGTTGATTAGTGTGAAGAAGGCATCTCAGATAAAGAAATGACTTTTGAACTATCCCAAGAATTCAAAGGCAGAAAAATGGAGAAAAAGAACAGCATTTTCCCTGAGAGTTATGGGATCATTCCATGAAGTCAAACATCTGAATTATAGGAATTTCAGAAGGATGGTCCCAAAGGCACAAATTCTCTGCTGCAAGACATGGTAGAGAATTTCCCAAATATTGTAAGAGACACAGAAATTCAGATGGTAGATAGTTTCAGAACCCCAGCAGACTCAGTCCAAACAAAGCATCTCCTAGACACATTATAATTAATTTGCCAATTTTAACATGAAGTAGAAACTTCTGCAAGCAGCCAGGCATAAGAAAAGTATTACTTACAAAGGGAAAAGTACAAAGATGACTGCAGATCTTTTGGGCAAAAATTTCCAAGCCAGAAAAGGATGGTCGTTGACCTTTAACCTTCTTAAACAAAACAATTTTTAGTCCAGGATTCTATACCCTGGTAAACTGAGTTTCATTTGTGATTGAAAAATAAAATAGTTTGCTGAGATCCACATGCTGAGAAAATTTGCCATGACTTGACCAACTCTACAGGGAGTACTCAGACCCATTCTTCATAACAATCAACAAGAAGATACATACCAAAGTAAACCTACCCAGAAATTAAAGAACAAAGCCTGGCTTCCACAATGGTGAGAGGCATTAAATTACTTCTGAAAAACAAGTTGACCAAAACTCTGCCACATCTATCAATTCTCTCAATGTGACTGGTTTGAACTCTCCTTTAAAGAAGCATAGGCTGACCCACTGGATACAAAAACTCAGGCCAGATATCGGTTGACTATAAGAAACTCATCTTACCTTAAAGGATAAAACAAGATTCAGGGTGAAGGGATGGGCAGTGGTATTCCAGGCAAATGGAAAACAGAGAAAAGCTGGTGCTGCAATCTACTGTGCAGGTACAATTGAATTCAAACCAATAAAAATAATGAAAGACAAAGATGGAAACTAAATACTGGTCAAGGCAAACACAATATGAAGAGATCTCAATAGTTAACATCTGTGCACCCTATATGAATGGTCCTCGTTAGATTAAAAAAAAACCTAAATGATCTGAACAATATGACACCTTCCCACACTATAATAGTTGGAGATTTTAACACCATTGACAGTACTAGACAGATCCTCCAAACAGAAACTAAACAAAGAACTAATGGATTTAAATAAGATGCTAACAAATGGACTTACCAGACATTTATAGAACACTTTATCCAACCAACTAAATACAGATTCTTCTCATCAGCTCATGGATCATCTTCCAAAATTAACCATATCTGAGGTCATAAGGCTAACCTCAACATATTCAAAAGAACTGAAATTATCCTCACTATTTTCTCAGACTATCATGGAATAAAAGTTGAACTCAAAAGCAACAGAAATCTTCACACTCAAGTAAAATCATGGAAAGTAAATACCCTTATGCTGAATGATAGCTGAGTCATACAGGAGATCATTAGATTTCTGGGGCAGTATGATAATGAAGCTGCATATTATCAAAACCAGTGGGATACTGCAAAGGCATTCCTTAGAAGGAAATTTATAGCATTACATGCCTTCATCAAGAAAACAGAAGGAGAGCAAGTCATTAATCTAATGGTCCATCTCAAGCAATTGGAAAAGGAATATCAATTGAATCTCAAACCAAGCAGAAGAAAAGAAATAACTAAAATTAAAGCAGAACTAAATGAAATTTAAAACAAAAGAATTGTTCAGAAGATCAGCAAAACAAAAAGTTTGTTACTTGAAAAGATTAATAAAATTGATAAACCCTTATCTAGACTTGCCAGAATCAGAAAAATAAGATCTGTAGTAACTACAATCAGAAATGATAAAGGGGAAATAACAACAGATGCCTCAGAAATACATAAGATGCTCAACAATTACTACAAATAACTCTGTTCCCAAAAATATGAAAATGTAGAGGAAAGGGACAATATCTGGAAGCATAATGCCTTCTAAAACTCAGCCAGAAAGATTTAAAAATCTTAAAAGAACAATATCAAGTACTGAAATAGCATCAGTTGTGCAAAATTTCCCCCAAAAGAAAAGCCCTGGACCAGATGGTTTCACACCAGAATTCTATCAAAACTTCAAAGTGGAACTAGTTCTATACTGCATAAACTTTTCCAAAATATAGAGAAAGAAGAATCCTCCCAACACATTCTATGAAGCAAATATCACCCTGATCCCCAACCAAGAAAGGACCCAAGAAAAAAAGAAAACTATAGACCAATATTGTTAAGGAATATTGATGCAAAAATATGCAACAAGATAGTAGCAAACAGAATACAACAACACATTAAAAAGGTTATACATCATGATTAAGGGGGTTTTATCTCAGAGACGCAAGACTGGCTCAACATATGCAAATATATAAATATAATACACCACATAAATGGAATCAAAAACAAAGACCATAGGATTCTTTCAATTGATGCAGAAAAGGCATTTGACAATATCCAGCATCCTTTCGTGATAAAAACACTCAAGAAAATAGGCTTAAATGGAATATTCCATAAGGGGATTGAGTATGTACAGCAAACTCATAGCCAATATAATATTGAATGGAGTAAAACTCAAAGCATTTTCACTCAAATCTGGAACCAGACAAGGATGCCCACTGTCTCCACTGATATTTAACGTAGCATTGGAAGTCCTAGCCATCGCAATCAGGCAAGAGAAGGAGATCAAAGGAATCCAAATGGGACAGAGGACATGATCTTATACCTGGAAAACCCCAGGGACTCAACTACAAAGCTCTTAGAAGTGATCAAGGAATATAGCAGCGTCTCAGGTTACAAAATTAGTACCCACAAATTAGCACTACTAATCACATATGCCAATAATCATCAAGCTGAAAATAAAATAAAAGACTCCATTCCTTTTATAATAGCACAAAAGATGAAATACCTGGGAATATATATAACAAAAGATGTGAAAGATCTCTATGAAGAGAATTATGAAACTTTGAGCAAAGAAATAGCAAAAGATGTCAGCAAATGGAAGAAAATACCATGCTCATGGCTGGAAAGAGTCAACATTGTTAAAATGTCCATACTTCCCAAAGCGATCTATAGATTTAATACAATCTCCATCAAGCCACCAATGTCATATTTCAAAGAATTTGAAAAAATAGTACTTTGATTTATATGGAACCAGAAAAAAATGTGACTAGCACATACAGTTCTTAGAAACAAAAACAAATCTAGAGGCATCACATTGCCATATTTCAGGTTATATTACAAGGCTATTTGAAAAAATAAAAATAAAACAGAAATAACCTAATAATCAACTCTTAGTTTTTAATAAAAACAATGTTTTAGGTGTTAAAGTTTCTAGTGAAAGACACTAGCTGCTGGCTGCAGAGAATACTTATGAGTGTTGCATTATCTCAGTGAATTCTCTTTAGCACATAGCCTTACTTCCCGCTTTTAGGGGCTGAAATGTTAAATCTTACCTATATCTTATAGTAGGTGTTCTTCGGAAGAGCTGACCCTCTTTAATAAATCTAGAGCCTGATACAGAATCTGGAAATGCTTATTTCATCTTTATATGGTAAAAACAAATAAATGTCAAGAGAACAGCTCTTTTTCTATGGGCAAGCTTGCCCATAGAACTTAAAACCTATGAATGCTTGGAGAAGAGAGCGTCTGCATGTACTAGGAAGACAAAATTCTCTCTCCTCAATATTTAAGGAGTCTTGATCTTAAGAAAGTGATAAAATAGTAGTATTGTATTCAAGTAGAGCCTAGACTCTTAAAGATGAAAAGAAAAAATAATGGTGCATATTCTACTTAATTCAGAAAGATATATCATCAAGCAGAAATTAAGGTCTCTTTAGGGTAACTACTTTGGGAATATTTACACACCCATTTTACAAATACAGGAAATATAATTGCATTCTAATGAACTGTAGTCTCATAAACATAGGAAATATAATTGCATTCTAATGAACTGTAGTCTAAACAGTTTGTAATAAAATACAACTTGAAGTTTACAAAATAATCTAGTGATACTTTTTAGATCTAGTCTATAAATTTAAAATTGGCATTTCTAATGGTTCCTTTCAGTATGATAAAATTATTATTTTTTATTTTCATTATTTTTCATATGAATTAACATAAGTGTGTGTCTAGATGAGAAACTTCCTCTTCTGGACAGCCCCAGCAGTTAGGTATAGCACAGAAATTTCTTAGGAATTATAACATTCAGTTAGTGATGGTATCAGCTAATCTATTTTGTTTCCAGCAGTTTAGAAATAAGGTCCAGGCAGATTCTCTCTCCTATTAAGCATCATTCTAATCTGAACCATAGTTTTAAACTAAAAGTTATGTACTTCTAATGGGAATAAATATGTGGCAACAGAAATCATGCTTAAGCTTCGACTTCTGCTGGGGAGCAATAACTTTCTTATTAAAGACCATTTCCACTAGGTAACAAATGTGTACAACATCAGTTTCTTCATAATATATTTGTACTTCCCTTAAGGTTACTTTTCCTGCCAAAATTTGCTGTTTCCTCAGATGGATTTCAATAGCTGTTATCTATTTGACCTATTTGTGCTATTTGTGCATTTTACTTCCCATTACCCACAGATTCTAACTTGATTATACACTTACCTTTTAATTCTGATACCCTTCCATTGGGTTGCCCATCTTGTTCTCCCTTTCCACCTGGAGGTTCCTAAACAATGCTTCAGAATTTCTTATCCATGTGAAAGTGAAAAATAGGGAAGTAAGAGGACAGAAATGCCATGGCTGACAGTAGTGTTTGAACTCAAACTGAGGTCAGTGTGTAGGTGAAAAATGGACATTAGCTTTCTTCAAGCATAGAAAGCCAGAGAAGATGATAGATGTAGCAGGTGGAGAGAAGTAATCATATTTCTCTATCTATTGCCTCTGTTCCGCTTTCCTTAAGTTTGATACATTCATTTTTAACCAAGATACACAGACTAAGAGTCAGGCAATTCCTGTCTGCCACCTGAAGAAATAATAGTTATTTGGATATGTGACAATACTTTTCATAATTCAACTTTTAATCAGTATGCAATATATTCTATAATTTTACATGTTTTAAAAAATGAACAGATGCTTTTTACTTCATTATCATATAATTCTTTTTAAAAGACAGCTCTATTTTATTTATGTTTTATAGGGTAATAATTTACAACAAATACTCTTGGGCCCAATGGATATTTGACATAAATGATTTTTTAAGAATTTGTATCAGCAATATAGCAACGCATCTGGTAGATAATAACTGCCAAAGTATTTTTCTCTTTTATGACTTAAGTGTTAGAAATCCTGAAACTGTTTTATGCCAAAAGGAGTAGATGCTACTTTTAACTTAAGATTGCTTTTAAAAAATTGCAGAAAAGTACAAAACTCCAAGTATGAAACGTGAGCTCCTTACATTTTACAGGGTTTCAATAGTAAAATGTAAGAATTATGATTTGGTTGCTTTTAAAATAGCTGTTAATCAGATTGAAAGACCCATTGTTCCTAAATTTTTGATAGTTGGGGGTTTCCATTGCTGCTGCCCCTCATTCTTACTATTTTATCTCCCTATAGAAATTTCTTTTGACTAGGTTTCTTCAGAAATGGAAATTCCCAAGGTTATATACCCTTTCATTTAGGTCTGGAAGCTCCACTTTGACTTTTGTTATCACTTCCTATTCTAAAGTATTAGGCTTCTTTGAATTACAGACTGTATGAAATAATTCATAATCATCTGGGCTACTGGTTTTCAATCTTCCTAATGCCGCCGCCCTTTAACTTTAATACAGTTCCTGTGGGTCGCAACCCACAGGTTGAGAACCGATGCTCTAGGCCTTCCTCTTCTAAGATCTAGGGCTGCCTTGCAGCTCAAAAGCCACAATAGTGGACTCAGCATCCAGGGAGGAGCTGAACGTCAACTCCATTGTCAAATGCCATCATCTTTATTGACGGTTGCATTGTAGACACCACTTCTTGGCAGCTGTAGTTAGAACCTATCAACTTCCTTGAATGAGAATTTTTACATTAATAATACTAAGCATTATTTATGAATTTGCTTAATTAATATATGATCTGTAAAAAAAATTAATAGTTTATGAGGTGGGTAGATACATTTCTGTGTTTATGATTTTATAACTTTAATAACAATTGATAATTTAGCAGAAAATCAATCTACAGTCCTCAAATTCAAGGAATTTATGGATTTTTTATTTTTATGATTTCTGATTCTTTACAGAATAAGTTACATACTTTGTTTAGATCTTAAAATTATCTAAATATCAAATTTATCTAATTTTTAAATAGTTATCTATATGAGGCAGAGAATATTTTTGTATTCTTAATTATACCAAATATCTTATATTCATATGGTCATATTAGTTTGTGAGGGCTGCAATGACAAAGTACCACAGACTGAGTGACTTATAGAACAGAAATTTATTTTCTTAAAATTCTAAAGGCTACAAATTCTAAGATCAAGGTGTTTGTAGAGTTGGTTTCTTCTCTGAGAAGACACTCTTTTTGGCTTCTTTCTATGTCCTCACATGCACTCTGTGCATATCTGTGTCCTATTCATTCCTTCTTATAAGGAGACCCATTATATTGGATTAGGGCCCACTCTAATGAACTCATTTTAACTTAATTATCTCTTTAAAGACTCTGTCCCAAAATACAGTTATATTACAGGGTACTGGGGGTTAGGACTTCAGCACATGAATTTTGGTGCTATTTAAATGTTAGATGGTAATTTTAATTTCATAGTTACAATTTCTGTGAGGTAATACTAAATATTTAAGTAAACGTGGACTTAATGTGTGGAAAAAAATAAACCTCTAGCATACTTAGGATATTTTATCTGAAAGGGAAAAATAGATATTACTGAGGCAAAGTAATCTTTTTTGTTGTTGTTATTATTATACTGACAGTACAATTCTCTCTGTGGTCTTGATACAGTAGTATTTCTATTAGTCAAAAGTTTGATAGGAAACGTCTTTTGTTATTTTAGTAACTTCACTTTTGTCTATAGAACAAGATACACCTTCTTAAATTCATCTTATCTTAAAACTGGAGAAGACCTTCAGAAATCCACAAACCACATTCTTACATCCTAAAACATACATAACACACACACATACCCTACACTACACACCATACACACTTAATTATCCTTTACTAAATGGTTATTTGGGCTCTGAACCAGCAAGGAAATATAAGTTATGAAGGTGAATATTTTATCTCTGAACTAATTAATTCTTCTCGAGTCCTTTTGTTTCTTGAGGTGAATATAGATAGCCTCCTTATGCTTTCACTTCCTGCTTCTGAGCCATGACTGTGATCTAGTCTAGTGGAAACATTTGTCCTTTGGCATCAGAAAGACCTCTTTTGAATCGTGTCTTCACCTCTTACTAGCAGTCTTCTTAAGAAAGTTACATAATATCTCTAAGGCTCAGTTTTTTCACTTAAATAAAGACAGTAACAATCACCTACCTACGAGGTTGATGAGTGGACTAAAAGTGATAAAGCCTGGAAAGAGTGCTGAGAATACTGACATCATTAATTTGCCCTAGTAAAAGTGCTGTTCTCTTCAAATTATACCCCAACCTGGAATTTTTTTATGCCAACTTTTAAATACGTCATATTTTTCCTCAATTCTTCTTATTATAACATCAAATAAAATTTTCCTAACTTTTGCTGTTTAAAATTATTTTATTTCAATAATATTGAGTGAAATTATTACTTTAAAACTCCAGTTTTCTTAGTGCTAATTTTTTATTAGTTATTTGTTTCATACTCAGGAATTTTTCCCTTCTTAAAATTTCAGAATATTAGGAGGTCCGTAAGTTTTATTTATATACTTTGTTATTTATACACAATAAGTCAAAGTTATAAGTGTGCCCTTCACCCAGATAGTCTGCACTATATCCAACAGCTGTGAATTTAGCATCCCTTCCTTCCCTAGCTTGATTTTCATTGAGATTTACTTTCATGTGTGCACTTAAGTGTTGATTGATTAGTTCCAAACTGGTATTGAGTACATGTGCTTGTTTCTCCATTCTTGTGATGTTTCATTTCGAAGAATGGTTTCTTCTAGTTCCTAGTTCCATCTAGGTCAGTGGTTCTCAATCTTTCTAATGCTGTGACCCTTTAATACAGTTCCTCATGTTGTGGTGACCCCCCAGCCATAAAATTATTTTCGTTGCTTCTTCATAATTTTGCTACTGTTATGAATTGTAATGTAAATATCTGATATGCAGTACATTTAGGTGACCCTGTGAAAGGGTTGAACGATCCACAGGTTGAGAACTGCTGCTACTTTGTCACAAAAAATACTAGATCACCATTTTTTAATGGCTGAGTAGTACTCCATAGTATGCATATACCACATTTCATTAATCCATTCATGTGTTGTTGGTCACTTGGGTTATTTCTATGTCTTTGAATTCAGCTGCTATACACATTCAAGTGTGGGTGTTCTTTTTATAAAAGATGTTTTTTTCCTTTGTGTGTATACATAGCAATGGGATTGCTGTATCAAATGATAGGTAGTAATCAGGAATTTTTAAGATGATTATGCACCTGTAAATTTTTAACAGAATATCATGAACAAAATAAAACAATTTCCTAGATGTGAATTTCCTCACTTGAGGTTTTTAAAGGACTTCTCTACTGTCCTCTTTGGAGGACATCACAAGAATGGAGAAACAAACACATGTCCTCAATACCTGTTTGGAAATAATCAATCAACAATTTATGCACATATGAAAGTAAATCTTAATATGAAAATATTGTTTTAATTTTTTCTTATCAGAGGTGTCAATGTCAGCAGCTCTCTGCTGGAATATAAAAAAGAAAAATCAAGTAAATTCAAATGAGAAAGTAGAATAGAAAGGAACAAAAGTAGGAAACGAATACCCAAAGATAAGAATGAAACCTGAAGGAATTTGTAAACTTTTATGTCATGAAAGAAAAAACTTCTAAAGATTTATTTTTAGTAAAGGATACATTTATTTTCACTACTGAGGATTTTCAACAATTTGGTCATCTGCCAGTGGAGCAGATGAGGGGCATAAAGAACAGTTTAGAATTGCTGAGCCCTCCATTCTGCTTTTTCCAGAGTAGTTTTATTCCATGGTGTTATCACAGCCCGAATTACCTTTGGCAGACCTGGTTCGGGAAACACAAGTTCTCTCCCACATTGTCAGAAGCTGTGCCAGTGGGTTAACATTTTAGTAATTAATCATTCTGATTGGCTAGTTCAGATTAACCAGTTAATTCATGCCATGCAATGGGACTCACTAATCTTTTGTTCCTCTTATCTTTCCTATCAGTAGTGCCTAAATGTTTCTGTTGACCCTAGCAATCATTCTTTTGCTTTATAATTCTTTCCTCTTATATCTTATCTCTGTCTTAAATTTGTGACTATTTCAAAGCTTTGTATAGCCATAAACATACAACTTATTACTTGTATCAAATGAGTATACCCTCCTTAAGTAGGAATATGTTTATGTTTTCTAAAGAAGTCATTAAAATTCAAAGGAAGAGGTTTAATACATAATTGGGACAAATGGTTGTCTAACTTTTTTAAAGCTTCAAAGTAACTATAAAAATATTTTCTTTTTAAAGTTGGCCAGGGATACTTTGCCCTGATCCTTTTAAAGGGAAATATGTGACCTATGACCTGGATGGAAACGTTGAACTGTATCACATAGAATTCCTGGGTGATCCCCATTCAAGATCATGGATAGATGCAACATTTGTTGGGCATTATAGTATCACATTAACGGTAGGTACAGTAACATCAATACTTTATTCTTATTGTACTTGTTTTTAATTATGGTCATTTTCCCCCTCAGATCCTAAAATATGTATAATTATTTACTTTAAGATTCATATAAACAAAATAATGTATACTAATTGTTTAAGTATCTGTATTTTAAAGAAGTTTTCAAAGAAAATATGGATATAAGATAGTTTGGGGGGTTTTAAACTTTATTTTCCTAAAGGCAGTATAATAAAAAATAATTGAAGATTTTACATAATTACCTTTTGAAACAATTTTAAGATTATTATTTGGTGATTTTTTTTTTTTTTTTTTTTTTGAGACAGAGTCTCAAGCTGTCACCCTGGATAGAGTGCCATGGTGTCACAGCTCAGAGCAACCTCAAATTCTTGGGCTTAAGTGATTAATTCTCTTGACTTAGCCTCCCAAGTAGCTGGGACTACAGGTGCCCACCACAATGCCTGGCTATTTTTTGTTGCAGTTGTCGTTTAGCAGGCCTGGGCTGGGTTCAAACCCACCAGCATTGGTGCAGGTGGCTGGCACCCTACCCACTAAGCCATGGGCATCACCCTATTTGGTGAGTTTTTAATTCTCTTAAGAAGTTGTAGCCCTAGGTCCCAGGGAAAATTAATTACAGAAAGCAACCAATTTTTCAGATTTCAAATGGAACATTTCATTGTACTAACTCCTTCAGTATGTCTTTGATTATTTTTAAGCTTTAAATTCCACAGTACAATTAATGTATAGACTGGCCTCTCAGATTGATGAGAGTAGATAAAATCGACCTATTTCCAAGGATTTGGTATAGAAATATAAATCAATATTGAAACCTTTGTCTGTAAATCATGCTTTTATTAGAATCCTGATAGAAAGTAGGTATTATAAATGTAAATACATTTGACTCCATTTGTATTATTTCTTTTTATGGTGAGACATATACATATTCAGATACACATACATGTTCATATATATTTAGAGCATACCGTTTAATTTACAATAAAATGAAACCTGTGGAAATTTGAAGTACTTTAAAATGGGCTTTACTTGTATCTTTGAGATAACATAATATTTTGTACCATTCAGTTTGAAAAGAGCTAGAAAGGAAGACGGTTTTAGTAAAACATATTTAAGCATGGAATAATACCACATAAATCCATTTTGTGGTAGTTGTGGGTGGTGCAGTTATCTTAATATGAGGTACCTTCTCCGATGTTTTGGATGTGCTTCTAGACACTTCTGCTGGCAAGCCCCAGAAGACAGGAAGGAGTATTCCTTCTGCTCTCCCTTTCTCCTTTCTGAAGAATGGAGAAACCGTCTGGCTGCTCATGAGGTTGACTGTAGAATATAACTAGGAATAGCTGAGATTTCCTTGTCCCATGGACATGAAGATACTCCGACCTATAATTCTATTCCCTAGATTTCCCAGCTATTTGATCTTTTGTGGTCATCTCTACTCTGGAGCTCCTAAAATGCTATCACTTCATTGTGCCATATTGCTCTAGATATTAAGTGCATATCCTTGCCTCATGAAAAAAGGACCACTTACACAAAAAATAATGTATAATAGACAATGTAGGAATTTTTATTTTTTTTTAAAGACAGTAGAAGAAGATGTAAATTGAAAAAATTGTCTGATTCCTTTTTCTACAACTGAGTAAAGAATAACAGATACAATTTTCACTGTCTATAGCAGACTAAATTTTACTTCATACTGTCGCAACATAATTTTCTCCTAATTTGTGTAAGCTAAGTTTGACAACGAATTGAATAAATTCAGGATTTTCACTGAGTATGGACTTTTCATGTATTTTTCAGTGCACATGTTAAGATAGGAGAGAAATAAACTCACCTAGAAAGACCTGTACTATATGCATTTATGAGAAAATTGAATATTTTTCAGTTTATATTATAAGCATTTAATTATTGTCTTTCAATCATGTTTGTCTAGATATTAGTAATCAATTTAATAGTTAAAGATTAACATTATTTATAACACCACTGACAGTTAATGTAATTATTGACAACACAACAGTATTCAGTCACTATCTAGTCATACAGATGATAGTGTTTTCTCCTAGTAAGTAGAACTACTCATGGATACACTGAGATGAGATATACTCAATACAAAATGTTCAAAGCAATAGAGTATAGATTTAGAATTAATATTAGTTCATTTGTATATCTTATTTTTTAATCAATAGCTGAAAAGATAGCTAAAATACCCCCTTAAAGAAACATTGATTTTCTTAAAAGTATTTAGAGACAGGATTCTAGGAAGATGGTGGATTAGGAAGCATCAAAAATGTCTCCCCAAGTAAACAGTTACACTGGCAGAATCTAATGTAATTGTTTTAGAACTCTGGTGCCTATTCATAACTTTTAACATCTAGGGGAAGGCTTGGGCTATATTATGGTTAATTTCTATCAACTTCAGCTCTTAGCTCAGTAGCACCTACTGTTCCCACCTCTCGCTACGTGCTAGGCAACTAGGTATGTGTTCCTGGAATACCTTGCACATTGCTTTTTAAACCTGGGAAGGGCAAAAAAACCCCGGTCTTTAAAACTCAGGGATCTGTATTCTGATTGCTAAGTGCTGCTTATAATCACAGAGGTGCAGATGATAAGGAGGACAGCCATTGTTAATTCGTCCATCCACCTCCAGTGGCTTCCAGTATATTTAAAGGGCTGAAATTTTTTCACTATAGCCCTTCATTTTCCTCTTTTTTCTCTTTTAGGAGCCAGACATTTAACATTAGGACATTTGAGAGTAACTGCATATACAGAGAAAATTAAAAAGAGACTGTGCAGTTGGAAGGAAAGGTATAGGGAAAGGTGTAGGCTCTGTTAAGATCCAAGAATACCTGAAGTTATACCTCAGGCTGATCTTTGGCAGAAAAATATGCTCTATAACACTAAAAAAACAATATATATAACAAAAATGACAAGTTCTGGGGGAGGGGAAGAATCTTATTTCCAAAGTCACCACATTATTTGACTCAAAGGTCGAGTTTCCAACAAAAATTCACTAGAATTGTAGAGAAATAGGAGAGTATGGCCCTTTAAAGGAAAAACAATAAATCAACAAGAATTCTCTCTGAGAAAGACTGATGGCTGATCTATACTAGACAAAAACTTCAAAACAACTGTCTTAAAGATGTTCAAAGAACTAAAGGAAGATATAGAGAGTCAAGAAAAGGATGTGTGAAAAGGAAATATCAGTGAGGAAGTAGAAAATCTAAAAAAGTAACAAAAAACAAATTCTATAATAGAAAATTATAGTAACTGAAATGAGAAATTAATTATAGAGATATAAAGGCAGATTTAAGCAGGCAGAAGAAAGAACCAGCAAACCTGAAGATAGGAAATGGAAATAATTATCTGAGAAAAAAATGTAAGAAGGTTGAAGAAAAGTGAACAGAGCGTAAAGGACCTATGGGGAATCATCAAGTAGACCTATGTCTTGCAAAAGTGCTTCTCAACAGTGACAGAGAAATTAAGATATTCCCATATAAGTAAAACCTGAGGGAGTTTGCTACTGCTAAACTTGCCCTTCATGAAGTACTCAGGAGAGCCCTGTCAGATAAAATCGAAGAAATTAAATAGTGACATGAAGCTGTATGAAGACATAAAGATTTCAATATAGGTAAATACATGACCAAATATAAAAACTAATATTATTTTAATAATTTGTTACTTCACTTTTTGTTTCTACATTCTTTAAGAGGCTAATTTTTAAAAATTATTAGTCTTAATACTAGTATGATTATAACCAAGGTTATAACTCCATATTTTGTTTTCTACATAACTTCAAATAATTATTAATTTGTATTTTTCTACAGTTTATATAGATATAATTTTGTGACACCAGCAACTGAAAGGGGTGGGATGGAACCCATATTGGAGCAGAATTTTTATATGAAATGGAAGATAAAATGGTATAAATTGAAATTAGAGTGTTATAACTTTAGGGTGTTAAATTTAATTTCAATATTAAAGAAAAGGCAAGTAGCTATAAAAATATATATATAAGAGGAAATAAGAAAAGGATTTATATTTTTCACTATAAATATCAGCTAAACACAAAACAATACAGTAATACAGGAAATAAGAGACAAAAAAACCTATAAGACCTATAGAAAACAAATAGCAAAATGACAGAAGTCCCTCTTTATCAATAATTACATCAAATGTAAATAGATTAAATTATACAATCAAAAGATAGATGCTGGTTTAATAAATTTTAAAAAATAAGACCTACAGCTCCAATAATACTACTTTATAATTGTAATAGTTATTGATAATGTTCATCAGAGTTTTTTAGGTCTCTAACTTTCTATTGCAGAGTAGAATTGCACATTTGGCACACATATGGTGGGATTGTTAATGAAAGTGATGAATGTCATCTCTTTGGCCATTTAACAGCTAGTGCAACATCATCTAGAGTTCTTTCTTTCTCTGTGGCACAGTGACTGGTATTGTTTGAGATGTAGGTTTGGATCCTGAATGAGTACAGTCAGCAAAATCATCCTGCCAAGATATGACTGATATGCAATGTGAGGGAGATAAAAACATTGGTTACATAAAGCCCCTGAGAATATTCTGACATACACTAATGATAGTAGTGTGACACAGGATGTCACAGTTCTTTGTAACCAGTATCTTTAGAAGGTCCATTCCTGAAATTTCACTGCTCTTCAGAATTTGGCCAAATGACTGAGATCCCATTACTCTAATTTCCCTAGTACAGTGATTTTTCAACCTGTGTGTTCTTCAGCACATGGGTGTGCCATGAGAGGATCTTGGGTGCTCCATGAACACTTTTAAAGACAATCAAATTATTTTAGAAAGAAGTTGAAAGCACACAGTAAGTATATTCTTTTTTCTCCTCTTTTTTTTTATCATCATAATTGAAGTGTGCCACAGAAGTTTAACTATAGATTCAAGTGTGCCATGAGATAAAAGGTTGAAAAACACTGCCCTAATATATAATAGAAATAATGCAACTTATTATAGCATAGTTGCTTATTAAATAAGTATATATTTTTTCTGTATAATGACAAACATATGCGTAGAAACTACTAACTGATGACTGATACATTGAATACAAACTTAGTCTAGGAAATGTTCTCCTACAAAGGGCTCTGATGTCAGCATGAACTACAATGCCTCCAATAACTAAAAATTTCTGCAAATATTTATGACAATTAAATATTGAGCCCATTAAAGGCCAAGGATTAGATAGATCTTTTTCATAAGATATTTAAAGTCTAATAGTAATCCCATGAAGGTAGGCGTCATCCTATTTGACATATGGAAGAGTATATGTCAGCCTAAAGTCAATCATCTGCTAAATGATTAAAACCAAGAAGACGAATTCCAAAGTCTAAATTCTTTATTCTTTGTATGTTATGCCAGCTTATATATAAGCAATAGTCTTATTTAATGTTAATGTCTTATAAATGTTCTACATATTTAATTTTATTGATATACATTTATTTTTACATGTATATATAATTTTGAATGTATTCCCACATTTGCACCTACAGTGAGGAAAATTTTTACCTTTTAATTCTTATATACATATTAAATGATGGCAATCTCTAGTAGACTTTCTCTTTACTTGCTGCTTGATGTTCCCCTGTGTAGGGCTAGAAACCAAGGAAAACAAGCAGAATTCTTATATTTAAATTGTGTTTTCAGTGGTGATTTCACCAGTGCATTTGTGGATTAACATCTATTTGAGGTAGTGTTTTGCATCTAAGATTCATTACTACATAAATTCTAAGACCATAATAAGGATTAGCAAATGAGCTTATACATAGATCTCCAGGCAGCATTTTGCTCTTAATGTAATGGAGTGAGACTAGACAAGGATCTGTTGAGCCAACACACTGTAAAAATACGTTTGAAAATAAAAAAAAAAACTCTTGTACCATGTTGCTACTAGCAAATAATCTTATACTAATGTGTCAGTAAAATTTGGTAATGTTATACTTATTCTATATTTGGTATAAAATTTACTGTAATTTTGGTATTATTATCTTAAGTTTTTTGTTTGTTTCTAAGAACTCTTTGGCTTTTGGCCTAGATAAACATTCAGGCCAAATTAGAATATATTTCCATAACTGTGATTTATTTATGAATCACAAGAAAAATCACAAGAAATGTGATTCTATTTATGAATCACAAGAAAAACTTTTGTAATAACGTATATAAGGAAAAGAGTAGATTTGTCATTGTGGTTTAAGTAGTGATTGAAGAGCTAGGCTTAAGAGTCAGGCTCTTTGGATTTCAAGGTTACCTCTGCTGCTTAGTAATGGTTGACCTTAGATGAGTAATTTAACCATTACAAATCCCAAATGCCTTATTTGTAAAACTGAAGTTATGATGGCATGTGCCTCATAAAATTGTTGTGAGGTTAACTGAGATAATACATGTAAAGCATTTAGCATAATGCTTATCATATAATAAGCTTTCAATAAATGTTAGTTGTTATTAGTCATTGTAAGTAACAAGTTAAATAGGCAGTTAAATTATTTATTTCCCTTCCCTAGGGACCCACATCTAAAGGAGGGAGTACTAAAAAAGTACCAAAAATCACAAAGTGAAAAATAATATATTTTATTTTGAATGAGATCATATGTAGAAAATGACATGATTTTAGTGTTCTTTTATCAATCAACGCAGTGCTCCCAGAAATTGAGGGAAATGGAGATAGTTGATCATCTTATTTTTTAATTTTTTCGGAGCATGGATAAAATGAAGCCATTGCTGCAATGTTTTCCTAGTTTAGTGTAAACAGAAGTGCTAAGAACTATTGAAATAAGAGGTAAGTTAGAACCTTCTTAATCTCACTTTGTAGTGTATAAATAAATAGGCCCCAATATTAGAAATGGCTCAAGAATACTTTGGATTTGTTTGATGGAATTCGGAAGAACAAGAAATATAATCTTTCATGTTTTTTGCAATTGAATGAAAGCAGTTTCTTTCCGTATCTTTATTCTGCTTTTCTGATTGACTAACATTTATAATTGCTGACTTTGTACTCTGAATAAATTCTTGAATTTACTTCTATTATCTCTAGACTTCATCTCATATGAATTTAGATAACTATGAACTTATACTGAAGTTAAAAGTACAAGTCCAAATAATATGACTAACTTTACTCAATTTATAAAGGATAGCATAAAGTTACCTTTCCAATTGTCAATTGCAAGAAAAATGTACTAGGCATCACCCAGATTACTCATATTGACTTATCAGTGAAACATCAATATTATTTTTAAGGAAATCCCGATATATAGCTTTCTCAATTTTCTAAAAGTGCTGTTTTCTGTTAAAGAAATCATGAGTTCAGATCATTGTTTTTAAGCCAATATAGAAAGCTCACTGAATTTGCCGCAGAATCATTCTCTTACGGACAATATTTACTTATAATGAGTCCTTTATGTTGGGGTTCTTAAATTAGTAAATAGCTATAGAGTAACTTTTGGGTAAATTCTTCCATCATAGAATTGTGAAGAACCAAACTCATAATCATATGAAAATCTATAATTGTATATGTTAACTGGTTTTTTTATTTTATTTTCCTTTCATTAATTCTCCCCCCCCCCATTTATAAGTATCTTTCTGCAAAGGGTTAGGACCAGTGCATGAATTAGATGAAACTCATTATTCCTAAAACCCTAAACAATTTTGTTAAACTAATTTTGAAAATAAATTTTATAATTATCAATCCTTTATCATTTTGTTTAGTTTACAAAATATGTACTAGATTTCCTACCTGTTCTTATGATTTTACCATTAAACATATAATCTTAGCATCTGTCTATAATAAATGCAACTAGTGCTTTCCCATAAACACATATTCTATTTAAAAAGGCAAATGTAGTATAAAAAATAGCACCCAAGTATGCTAACTTTCTTTTAGGTTCAGGTCTTGCTGTCCATTAATACTGCCACTTAAAATCCTTTAGATCAATTATGATGATTTTAAGGCTCAAGGGAAATGAGCACATGCTTATTTTCTTCGCTGATTTAAACTTGTACTTTTCTCCTCTTCTATTTAATGTCCCTAGCTGAGGCAGTCAGCTTGGATAGAGTAGTAGGAAATAACAGCATGATAACAGATAAGCACTGGCCGTACAAATTTATCTATCGGCTATGTGTTCATTTGCTTTCTATGCTAATATATCAATATATTACTAATATTTCACTATCATTTTTACATGGCAGAGTTTACAACTGTTTTCTTACTATAGACAATGATATATTTAATTTTGCAAAATAAAATCCTATAATTTGAAATCAGGATATGTAAAATATTTTTAAATTGAGCACAATCAAACATGATTTGTTTTTATTTTTTTTGAAGATTGTACTCAAATATACGTAACATAAAATGTGCCATTTTAACCATTTTAAAGGTATAGTTTTCTGGTGATAATAAGTTTTTAACTGCCAGTTAATAGTCCTACGAAAAAAAATTCCTAAGCAATATCATAGTGACCTGATACAAAAAATGCCATATGGCAGTTTCATCATTTTCAACATCATTTTCCATGGTATGAGCTAAAAGTTCTTTATTAACACTATCTTTGAGATGCATGCAACAGACTTAATTGCCTTGTGGTGAAATTGTATCTTTTTTTTAGTGGTTGAGCACACAAATTCTAGAGTTAGGTTGCCCATGTATGAATTATACTTCTCTTGTTAACTACATATACTTGGACAAGTTCTAAACTTTATGCCTCAGCTTTCTCCTCTATAAAGTGAGGATAATGGTACCTATTTTATAGCTTATTAGAAAGGTAAATAAGTTATGTGTGGCATTCTTAAGATAGTACCTGGCAGTAGTATATAGACATTGGATAGTTTGAAAAATAATAATAGGCTCTTAAATAATAAGACTCCTATAGAAATAAAATATGTGCTCAGTCAACTCCCACTATAGGGAATGGAGTCTCATTCACTTTTTTAGACTACGGAGACCAAATGATAATCTTCTGTGATCTTCATTCATTGTTAAGAAAGTTGAGTCTTGGGTTAAATGACTTGCCTGATGGGGTCACCCACCAACAGAACTTAAGCCCAGATCTTATAATTACAGACTCCAGGTTTTTATATTATATTTCAACCTGCTTGAAATTTACTTTAGAACATCTGCTTCGAATCTTCAGAAACATACCAAACTCATAAGATACCAAGCTATCATCTACAAACTGGAAAACCACAAAGGCCTTCTTATTGATCTCTATTTGTTAATTCAGCCAGCTTGATTAATTAACTTAACCTTTAAACCAGGGTTTTTTTTAAGTTGGACAAAGATGTTAAAGATCTTTTCTTCATGCTTAGCCTATTGATTTTTTTGGAGTGGATATGGGGGATCTTTATCCTGTCATTAAATCCTAGGAATTATTTCATTATCTTGTAACATTAGTAGTAAACGGTTATTATTAATGCAGATGTTGGTATTCTGATGCTAAAGTTTTTGAAAGCTTAAGGGATTTCTTTTTGGTGTAATTTTTTTTTTAATTGTTGGGGATTCATTGAGGGTATAAGAAATCAGGTTATACTGATTGCATTTGTTAGGTAAAGTCCCTGTTATAATTGTGTACCACCCCCAAAAGGTGTGTCACACACAGAGACCCCCCACCCCCTCCCTCCTTCCCTCTCTGTGCTCTTCCTTTCCCCCACCCCTCTCCCTTCTTCCCTCTCTCTGCTCTCCCCTTCCCCCACCCACCATCATGGACTAGGTCATTAATTGTCCTCATATCAAAATTGAGTACATGGGATTCATGCTTCTCCATTCTTGTGATGCTTTACTGAGAATAATGTGTTCCACCTCCATCTAGGTTAATACAAAGGATATAAAGTCTCCATCTTTTTTAATGGCTGAATAGTATTCCATGGTATACATATACCACAGCTTCTTAATTCGTTCCTGGGTTGGTGTGCATTTAGGCTGTTTCCACATTTTGGCGATTATAAATTGAACTGTGTAAACAGTCTAGTGCAAGTGACCTTATGGTAAAAGGATTTTTTTCCTTCTGGTTAGATGCCCAGTAATGGGATTGCAGGATCAAGTGAGAGGTCTAGTTTGAGTTCCTTGAGGGTTCTCCATACTTCCTTTACTATGGAAACAGAATATCCCCATATAGCTAAGGCAGTACTTAGTAATAAAAACAAAGCCAGGGGCAGCAGCATATACCAGACTTTAGGCTATACTACAAGGCCATAGTGGTCAAAACAGCGTGCTCCTGGCACAAAAATAGAGACATAGACATTTGGAATCAAATAGAAAACTTGAAAATGAAACTAACATCTTACAGCCACCGAATCTTTGATAAACCAAACAAGAACATCCACTGGGAGAAAGAATCCTTATTCAATAAATGGTGCTGGGAGAACTGGATATCCACATGTAAAAGACTGAAACTGGACCCGCACCTTTCTCCACTCACTAACATTGATTCGAGATGGATAAAAGACCTAAATTTAAGGCATGAAATGATAAAAATCATCAAAGAAAGCATAGGAAAAACACTTGAAGATAATTGACCTGGGGAAAGACTTTTTGAAGAAGACTTCCATGGCAATTGCAACAACAATAAAAATAAACAAATGGACCTAATTAAAGTCTTGTGTACAGGTAAGGAGACAACAACGAAAGCAAATGGGCAACCCACACAATGGGAAAGGATATTTGCATATTTTGAATCAGAGAAAAGCTTGATAACTAGGATCTATAGAGAACTCAAATTAATCTACATGAAAAAAAGCCAACATCCCATATACCAATGGGCAAGAGAGATTAATCAAATCTTCTCTGAAGAAGACAGATGAATGGCTAGCAAACAAAGAAATACGCATTGTCCCTAATTATTAGAGAAATGCAAATCAAAACCACCCTAAGATATCATTAACCCCAGTGAAAATGGCCCACATCACAAAATCTGAAAACTGCAGATGCTGGCGTGGATGTGGAGAGAAGGGAGCACTTTTACACTGCTGATGGGATTGCAAACTAATACAGCCTTTTTGGTGTAAGGTTTTTTATTTGATTGTTTGTTTCCTTTCTCTACTATTGGTCCTCAAACTTGCTGGTCATCATATTCTGTTGTATATTTCCTTAAAAGTACATATTCTGAAACATGCTTTCCAAAGTGAATCACAAGAACCATTATAATAGTCGATTATTTCCCACAAATAATCTGTTTTCTCTGTTACTAGAATTAGCCGAAGGAAATATTTATATGAATGTGGATTAAATGTATTGCATTTACTTTGTGGAAGGTATGGATGTGTTTATGAATTTGTAATACTAAAGAAGCCAGACAAATTTGGGGCAAAATTGTGACATAGGTCCCTTGTGCTTTTATTTTTTTATATTGTCTTTATTATTAAATCATAGCCATGTACAATAGTGGAATCAAGGGGTACAATGTGCTGGTTTCATATACAATCTGAACTATTTTCATCAAACTGATTAATGTAGCCTTCCTGGCATTTTCTCAGTTGTTATATGAAGACTTTTGTATTTTGCATTTAGTAAAGTTCGCCTGTACCCTTCTAAGATGCACCGTAGGCCTTGTGCTTTTAAATATGTTTCTCCCTTTGGTGGTACCTGATTTTCTCCCTGCTATGAGAGCTGAAACCCTCTCACTTCCTCCCTCTTCTCACATGTGGCTTAGCCAAAAAGCTGAAAAGTGACTTCTCCCTCTTCTCAAAATCTGATTTCAGGTTCATCACATAAATGACTGACATATTGGTAGTATAAAAATTGTTTTCTAAAGGATATTACTCCAGATAATGGGCTGACCTAAAATTTCTGACTCTCCTTTTTTTTTTCTTAAAACCACATGCAACAGTTGTATATTCTCTCAATGGAAAAAACGCTTAAACGTTCAAAATACTTAGAAGCATGTTAAATCTAGATTAATAAAAAAGCTTACTAGTACCTTATGATTTTTCAGATTTGTCCATTGGGGCCACTTTATCTTAAACTGCTCAGTTTCCTGCCCTTTACTGTTACCCCCAACATTGCAGAGGTACCCACTCAGGGGTTTGGTCTCCTGTTTTGGGACCTCCTAGTATTGCAAGCCTCATAATAAAATTACACTGCAAAGATTTGGCTTTGAGATTTCCTGATTCCTTCATTCTACCCAGTTTCTCCTCTCGTGCTTATTGCCTTCTTGGTATTCTTTTTCAATCTAATGTAAAGGATCACACTAAATGGCGCTGGACTTTTTTTGGGGGGGGGCAGCTTTCTTGGGTCACACTTTCCAGTGGAATGGAGTGAGGGACTTAAGCTATTTTAATTTTAAACTCCTGCTAAGTTACAGTAAGCAAAATTAATATTTGTGTCTATAGATAACACAAACAGAACAAAAAACAACAAAATAAGCTTTAAAAAGCAATATTTGCACAAGTGTTTATTAATTTCAACAAGCTGTCTACATAATCCAGAATTGATTATATAAAGATTGTATGAACCTATATTAAACATGACAGACGAGAGGGAAGGCAGATATTAAAGGAAGACGAGGAGACTAAAGCTATAAGTTCTGTAGTTTCTGGTGCACATGGGTATAATGTGGCTATCTTCCAGTGTGCATCAAAGGGACAGGAATGTTTTTATTATCTGGATTACTGGTTGGTGTTTCGGAAATTGAATTTAAGGAAGACAAGATATCTTTGTGATTAACTTTCTACTGAATTTCTTTAAGTGAAAATGCTCTGCCCAACAGAGGAAAACAGTGATAATATGTAAATAGTGAAATATGTGGTTAGAGTCAGTGAGCTACACTCCGTCTTTCAATGTATAAATAGTATCAGTTGCTTAAGACTCCAGGCCGAGTACTTTATAATACAAGGTAGTGTTGGTCCTCAAACATTTAGCAGGGACATATTCCAAGGAACAAACATTTTGTTTTTCTTTAGATTATAAAATCTATGATTTATATCCCCATATTTCTAAAAGCTTATAATGTAACAAATAATTTAAATAATGAATCAACATTTGAAGTCATTTCAATAAATTTATAAAGCCCAATAAAGCAATTTCTAAGTACATATGATTTAAATTTTCTAAATTGTAAGTACTTGTATTTGCAGTTAATTTTAATACCCAGTAACCAATATTTGAATTGATAATTTTAGACTGTGGATATTGTCATTGTATCTAAAGGATTGTGGTAAGTTAGGTTCTACCATTCCCCAAATAGACAATAGTAGAAAACATTTGATAAAGTTACTTTACATACTTAATTACCTTAATTTTAAAATTAGGTACAATTTTTTTATGTAACATTACCAGTTGAAATTAGACATATTGTTTCAGAAAAAAAAGTGTTACTGATGTTATAGGATATATCAGTGACCCATGAAGCACTTTAAAGATCTGAATTTTATGCAAAAAACTGAAATTCTATATTATCTTAGAAGTAATATCACCATAATACCAAATGGTTATTGGGCTTATAAATTTTTCTTTATCTTTGTAGAAGGTAATCTCATAATTCGAGATCAAAATGTAGCAGTCTTTCATTTTCATCTCCAGTTTTCTGACAGGTTTTTAATGATGACACCTTCCACAAAATATATCTGTCTATAGTGCTCAATTAATATTTATTAAGCTGCTATTATTTGAGACTCTTCTAGGCTCAGAAGTGAACAAAAAAAAACAAAATGCAGTGTCCTAATGAGACATAAGTTAGTGAAATAAGACATATAGTAAACACATAAATAAGAAAAAGATACAACACATTAGTTATTTCTGAATGCTATATAGGAAAAATAGGAGAGACCAATAGGCAGAGCGGGAAATAAAGGGGTGGGAAAGAAAGACTATCACTTCCCTATCTATTCAGGTACTTAAAGCCCTATAGTTAGGAAATTTTCTTTACATACAAGCAAACACCAGTGATTTGTTGATAATAATTCTTGTTTTGATTGTATTTTTTCTTCTCTTGTATTCCAAAAAGTAGCCCGGTCCCTTAGAGTCCCAAGTCTCAAGGGAGATTTCTGTCATGAGGGTCAAAAGCAGGCAGGGCTGGCAGGTATTTCTGATCCGAGTTCTTTGAGGGTAGATTTGGAACAGAGAGGCCAGTGCCTTTGAGAGAAGGGCAGGTTGCATCAAGGCTGAAAAGGTACTCTCTCAGACTGAGAAGAGGAGAAAACACAAAAATCTGTCAATTCCCTGGGCAAGTGGCAGTATCTTTGAGAAGAATACCACTATGGGGCACAAAGGATGGTTGAACCCATGCTATAAAGATTCTTTTGTCCAGGTGTGGCAAAGAAGCTTTTGGGCTTCCTGACTTCAAGGGACCTAAACAAAGGTATTATTATTCATGTAATCATGATGGGTCTTCACTTTCCAGGCATCACCTTTTAGGGACAATCCCTTGCCAATTTATGTGATCCTAGGGAAAGTAAAGAGTGGCTCCAAAGTGACTGGTTGGATGAGCCATGTCACATTCCATTCAATTTAGTAAAAATAAGGAGATATGACTTTGCTTACACATTCAAGTTTGAGGAATTAATTAATTGATATTAAGATACCAATTAAGAGAAAAAGTCTTAATATAGGAAGCAATGAATTTATGCCAAATGGCAGGTTTCTCTCCACTGACCTTACTAGGTAGACAAACACAAATGTATTCTTTTCCTTGAATTTTCCCCCTCTGTGTTTGAATAGTATTATGCAGTGATAGCACAAATCTTATTCAGTGAGTCAAAAGTTACTGAGAAAGGACATCCAACTTTCTTCTCAAATTCTGGGAAATGGAAAAATGATATTAAGGCCTTTAGGTGGCCAGTAACACCTTATTGAAACAAGATCATATAGAACAGTCGGTTACATACATTTCAATTTTGGATGCAGCAAGGAATTATCTCAGACATAGGGTATTATGTTTCCCTGTCTGGCCATCTGTTTAGTCTCAAATCTCAATCTCACTCCAAATATTTATTTTTATGCTTATTTATCTATTAAGAATTATCTTATTTATACTCATAAGTTTAAACAAATTTTTAAATCTAAATGACTTCTTTCTCTTTCTACAATAATTACTTCTTTTTCCCTTCACCAAAAATTTAATAAAACTGATTGTGAAGACTCAAGTTGCCACAGTAATATAGACATAATAAAGTATATAATATCCTATCTTGGATTACAGGATTTACTGGAGTTTGATGATCATAGTGCCCAACCCTTCCTATGGTGTCATTTGAAGTCACTTTTAATGCATGACTTTATAAGCTTTTATTTCCTTGGGAGTTTACTAAAGAGCTGCCTTGAAATTTTCTTCTTAAGCTATTTTAAAATTTGTCTGTGTTTGCTTCGGGCTGGGAGATTAACTTGAAAATTCTAAAATTATTAGATGTACCCAGATTTTGGTACAGGACATATATCTTAAGGACTTCAAGCTGAGGACAAAAATAATTATTTTTACATTGCAAAGTGAGATACAATAGTATGATATGGGACTTACAAAAGAGGTGCCAAAATTTTTGCCTGTACTCCTTAGCTCAATTTATATAAGAATATAAAAGGTTTGATGTTGAGTATATAGATATTTCTTTAGTCAGAAGGTTGGTATGTTATGGTATTTTCCCAGTAAGACTTCCCTCCCTGTGTTTGGAAAAGGAAGGATGGTTATTACTTCATGCATATAATGTAAGGGGTTTTTGAGTGCTTGATGCATATATACCTTGGGGCTTGAATAAAATAGCATATTGGTGTCTACTTTTCCCCGAGAAATCTGCAAAATGACACTTTCCTGTTATCACAGCTAAAGAGAAATGGTGGCACTGGGAAATGGCCAGCATTCCCAAGTTTGGGGGGATAATTTGGGAAGACAAAGTGAGAAAAGAATCAGGGGTTATTTCAAATGGGTCTCCACCAAAAAAGGTTTTTCTGCCCCCTAAGCAGGAAAATGGTAATAAGATATGGGTTCAAAACAAACAGCTTAAAGAAATACATCACCCCTGTTAAGGACATTGGAATTAGAGATTGCAACTAGAACATTATTCCTAGTTGGGAGATGGACTCACTAAAAGCCACACAGAGCACCCCACAATGAAGAATACTTTAAGCCCAGAAGGCACCAATCCCTGGCTACTATAATAACAGACAAATAAACACATTTTCTGTAGTTTTTTTTTTTTTTTCCTGTTTCCCACATCTAACTCTTTCAAACCTAGTGAACCCAGAAAAGGGGGAGGGGGTGAAAAATAAGTACCTGAGGATGAGGAGAACCGCCCCTAAAGTATGCCCCTAGCTTGTGAAGCATAGGAATTTTAACTTGAAATGAAGTTTGGAATTTTCTCTCTAACATGTTTTAGTTTTTGAATTTTGGGGTACTAGAAGTAACTGGAAGACATTTTGTTATTTGAGTTTACCAGAAAAATCACAGGAACAATGGAAGTTTGAATGGCAGTCCCTTTCTGTTTAGCTTGAGTTTTTTGTTTCTAATAGTATTTAATGTGGACAATTATTTGTTAAATATGAATTATCTCTTTGACTGATAACTAGAAAAGCAAGCATAAATATTTTCATGCTTTCAGACGTTTGGAGAATACTCAAAGATCTAAAAATAGACTTCCTTCTGTAATTTTGAAAAATATAAAGAAGAATAGTGAAATTTCCAAAATCTTGTGGCATTGCACTAATACTGCAAACCAGAGTCCCATCTTGGTGAGTCAGATGGAAAAAGGGTAGAGCCAATCAGAGGGAATTCATGGAAAAATTCTTGAGTAAAATAGTTCACAAGATGTAGAACTAGCTCAGGATTTGAAAGGAAAAGATTGAGAATCTTGTATGGAAGAACATATAGCTCAAGCAAGAGATGTAAGCAAAATCCCTGCATATATTTGACAATATAAAAATGACTTAAAAACACTAATGATGACTTAACAAAATTGTGACTCAAAGGTAATACAACACATGAAGCTGAAAGTGATTCACAAGGAAAGGAAAAATACTGATTGCCAACTTAAATTAGAGTATAGCAAAATGTTTTATTTTTTAAATTATTGATTCTACCTTTATTCAAAGAATATTATAGCTAATTTGGATGCAAAATTGTGTTCTATATTTACTGCAATTAAAATGTATTTCTTCTCCACCAATACTTCATTGTCTTCACCACGCTGTTGCCCTTAATCCAAATTTTTACTTTTTATTATTACTGAGACAACACTTTTTGTGTGATTTTATATTAACTTTATTGAACGGAACATTATGAATTTTCCATGGCTTTACTTGGATTCTTTAGGCTGGATGAAGGAATCAAAACCTTATTGGAATTAATTTGTTTTCTATTTGAAATATTTGGCAACACTGGTACAAAACTGAGTTCATTTAATCTTTAGCAGTGTCTTTCTTATGCTAATGGAGAGACATATTATCACCTATCATTTCAACTATTTTTTTGTTCATGCACAAGAAAATTTAGGATTTAACACAAGTGAAAATGATTTGAAACAATTATTTGACCTAAATAAAAATGTATGTATCCAAGAAATATATTTATATATGCTTTACAAACTGCTGATGATAAATGTTCATTTTGGAGGCAATTGTCTTAAAAGTTTTGCTGTCTTTTGAAGAAAATACTGGTATGTGTTAAGCAAAATTCTATATTTTTTGTTTTTGTTTTTTTATTTTTTGGAAACAGAAAATTTTATTTTGTTGCCCTCAGTAGAGTACCGTTGCATCATATCTCACAGCAACCTCAGACTCCTGGGCTCAAGGATTCTGTTGCCTCAGCCTCCTGAGTAGCTGGGTCTACAGGCACTCACCACAACACCTGGCTATTTTTTAGAGATGAAGTCTCACTCTTGCTCAGGCTGTTCTCAAACCTGTGAGCTCAGGCAATCCACCCGCCTCAGCCTCCCAGGGCACTAGAATTATAGGTGTGAGCCACCACACCCAGCAGTGAAATTATATCTTTTATATTTCATGGGCTCCATGAATATCACCTACCCTCAGGTCATCAAATTGTTGTAAAATTATTCACTCATCATCAGCTTGCTTTATGGTAGAAAGCAAGAACTTATCTTTTTTTTTTTTTTTCAAAAAAAACACACTTTTTGCCCATCCTCCCCCCGAACACACCTACGGTGCATCTTAGCAGGGTACTGGCGAAACTTATTAAAGGTAGAGTATTAATGTCTTTATATAGTGATCAAGGAAATGCCATGAAGGATATCTGTAACAGTATGATCAAAATATTTCTGAATGTATATGACTCGTGCCCTGTGATTGCACCAATGTACATAATTATGATTCAATAAAATTATTAAAAAAAAAAAAGGTGACATTTGGGTTGGTTTTTCAAGTATGTATTTCATTTGTCAAGGATCTGTGCATGAAGAGAGATGGTGAGTGATATTCCAGACAACATAAGCAGAGTGAAAATTTATGAAAGGATGAAGAAGTGGGAATGACTTAGAAAGCACAGTTTAATTCAATATGGTTGGGATATTGATTATAACTGAAGATATTTTAGAGTAATTGGAGAGTTTCCTCCTTAAAAAAAAAGTGATGCTTTATATTATTGGTAAGAATACTTTAAAAGGGTTTTTAAATGTTATACTTTATCCTCAAGGCCATGGAAAACTTTTGGAGGTTTTAAGTAGTAAATGACAGAATGAAATTTGAATTTATACTAATGACTCCAATTGACACTACAATTAATAGTGAAAAGCACGAAAACACATTTAAGCATATGCCTTTCTTGACTTAATAAACTGTGTTTCTTCATCACACTAGAAACTGAAACCAAATAAATTGTAAAATGATTGCAAAACATTTGATTAGTAAGGTAACAAAGCCTAAATTGTTGGAAGATTTTTAATTAAGATTAAAAAGATTTCTAGTTAAGGGAAGGAAATAATCTCTGTGTTCTTTCATTGTAATAAAACTGTCAAATCTCTCCAAGGCTATGCAGTAAAGAGAATAAAAAGTCCATGGGATTTTTTATTTATTTATTTTTTGGTAGTCCGTTATAAGGAGAGCCAGAAACTCTTTTATCTATGAGAATATCGTGAATATTATAAGAAGACAGAGTTCATCATCATTCATTATGTGCCTTTTATGTTCCAATCATATATTTTTAGATTCAGGATTCTGTTAAATGTTGTTTAACCTTAGGAGATATGTAGATGTAGACTCTGAGGCCAAAACAAATTTCATACTTTTTCCAAGTTAATTATAATATTAAGTGGCAGAGCTGTTTGACTTAAAATCAAATGAGTAAGTAAGTTTTAAATAACAACTATTTTAAAAACACTTTATTAATGAAGTTGGAGTACAAATGCAGCTAAAAGTTTAATACCACTAAAATGCAGTTAAGAAGTTTAGAAATTCAGGATATTAGGCCACAGACTGAATATGCACACTTTACAATTCATAAAAGAAAGATATCCTATTTCAGTCATGTAGCAGTTAAGGCCTCTGAACTGTCAGCTGTGCAAGTAAATAAAGGAGGAGAAGACAAAGGAATGAGAAAGCCAGAGGCTTTTTAAAGTATATATGTAAGACTGATTATTGAGTTGACAAACTTGCCACCATTTCCTTGTGTTGGCAGAACTGTACAAACAACTTGGTAGGGTTTCATAACCTTGGTATATCAATGTCTCACAGTTGTGTTCCCATGACACATGGTGGTGTCTTGCTGAGTGGGATTCATTATTGTTGTGGATTTTTGTGTCCAGTTCTAAGAATGTTGGAGCTTGAATTAGAGCAATAACAATGATTAAATTTCACATTAAACTTGGCAAGAGTGGAAATGAAATCAGGAACTTGTTAGTCCAACTTTATGGAAAGAATGCCATGAAAATAAACATCAGTGTACAAATGGATTGAATGTTTTTCTGAGGGGAGAGAAAGCATCACTGATGAAAAGAGGTTAAAGTGTCCAGTAATGAGCAGAACTGGCAAAAACATAGCAAAACTTTATTGAATTGTGCATCAAAATCATTGCTGACTATGAGAAGCATAGCAGACCAAGTAAACATCGATAAAGAAATAGCCAGGAAAATCTTAACTGAAACTCTTAGCCAACAACTCATGGATCTTGTATCATCACAATGCACTACTTCACATTGTCTTTATTTATTTAAGCCAGTAAATAAATAAATTTATTGGAACGCACACCCTACTCACCTGATCTGGCCCCAATGACTGTGTGTGTTAGTTAGTTTGTTTCTTTTTTACCTGAAAGTAAAGGAAATACTGAAAAGACACTTCGATGACATTCAGAACATAAAATAGGAAAACTCTGATGGCCATTTCAGAAAAGGAGATCTAAAATTGCTTTGAAGGGTGGTCTAGGCTCTGGCATTGGAGCACAAAGGGAATACTTTGAAGCTGACTATAGTGATATTCAGCAATAAGGTAGTTAGCACTTTTTCTAGGATGAGTTTGCAAAATTAATTGTCCAACTGCATATAGCAGAAACAATGCTCAAGTCAGGGGCAAGCTGGGGATTTGGATTTGCGGAGCCTAGGGCACCAAATAGAAATCCACACAGTGCAATACTCAATGCCCACAGTCCAAACAGTGGTGAAAGGGAACAAATGAGACACAAAAGATGATGAAGTACAGAAACTAAGGCCAGTTGACTTTCCTTCTATGATAAAACACATAGATATAAGATTCCCATACCTATGAGACCTCTACTGAAGGTCCTGACTCTAGGTCTGTATGTATAATCTCCATTTTTTTTACGGCTATGGTGCAATGTACCAATGTGTTTTCCAAGCGAATTGAAGTGACTGTTGCTACCTGGCATTGATCAGATTCCTATGCAGCAGAGAGATCAATCCTCTATGATATATTAAATAAAGATAGCCACTAAAATATTTTAAATTAAAAAGTACCAAGGTGGCGGGGGAGGTTAATTGTAATTCTTTGGTATTGTGAATTTGCAAATACATGTAACAAGTTAGTACAGATTTTGGAGACTTTCCGAAATTCCTGAGAAACCCACCAAATATAGTTGATAAGGAAGTTGGTCAGTCCATCCTAGAGACATATGACCTTCCCATTTACCCTTTAGAAGAAACAAGACTACACTTTGTAACTTTCTTTAGAGAGTGTATTAGCGTAAGGCACAGATGCTATCTTTTTTTATTTTTTAATTTCAGAGCATTATGGAGTTACAAATGTTTTGGCTACATGAATTACTTTTGAATGGTTGGAGTCCAAGTTATCAGGGTGCCCTCACACAGAGTTATAAGTGGGGCATTGGACCCATTAGGTATGACTTCACCCATCACCTCCTTTTCCCCCCAGCCCTCTGCTTGCTTGATTTTTATTCTTTTATTTCGATACGCACACATGAGCATTGGTCGGTTAGTTCCAATTTAATAGGGAGCAAAATACATGACCAGAAGCTTTTCAAAAGAAGGTAGACTAATGGTCTTTCATCTATTTTGTTTGCCAGCTTAGTCACTACAGATTGAGAATCATGGAATGTTCTAGCTGGAGGGAACCATCCCGATTTTACTGCAGTTAAAGCCCATCACACACAGACAATGGAACTGATATATAAAGACATTAAAGTCATCTTTCTCGTGATTCATCAGATGATGAAAACGTGAATGATTTAAAAAAACTGGGAGTTATTTAGAATAACTAAAAAAACTTTAAAACAATTGTAAAGATTTGGGGATTAGTCAAAGTACAATAGAGAAGGCTTGAGAATGAATGACCCTATAAATAACTTGTAGTTATATGGATTGCTTATTAGGAAAAGTTATGTGTTTGGGGGGGTTTTCTTTTTTTGTTTGTTTGTTTGTTTGTTTTAATTAGCCCAGAGGTTAGCATAGAACAGAATGAACTTAAATTCTTTTAAACAAAAGGCAAATAAAGAGTATCTGGAAAATATTGGCCCAGTTTTATGTATGAAGAATCTCCACTGCTAGAACTGACCATTTACACTACTGGCAATTTTCTAAGCCAAGACTAGAATAGGCTTAAATATTCTTGACATCTTCTGGATGTGAGTTAGTGTGTTTATGAGGGAAATGGCACTGTTCCAAATCTACTTGGTCTAGTGCATCTCCGCATCAGAATCATAAATCTTATAACAATCATAACTTTATGTGATGTTATTTAATGTCTGTCTTCTCTTTAGAAGGCAAAATTCATGAGGCTAGGTACCATGTAGATTTTATACATTACCATATTCCAGAACCTATCATTGTGCCTGGCATATTTCCATTTTTTAATGTTATTTTTGAGAATGGATGAGTCAAAGAAATGCTGATACAGAAATCAGTAAAATGTATTCTGAGGAGCTGTTGGTAAGATATATGATTAACAAACTGTTGAACATCTTGCCACTTTTGTTTTACACAAATTATAAATGATGTATGAAAATATCAAGGAAATTGTTTCCTCTGTGAATTATCAAAGGCTGTGCAGGTGGCTAGGGAATCCAAACTTCTATTAAAGAAAAAAAAAAAACAGTCCATAGAGGATTTAAAGTCTTTAACCAAAAAAAGGAGAAAATAAAGTATAGTCTGACTAGGAAAAGTCAAAATTAATAAAGGAAGAAAAGTAGAATTATCTTGTTAAAAATACCTTTATTGTATACTTACCATAAGACTAGTTGTGAATATTGAATGTGCTTGTGTGATTTATATTTCTAACCTGTAACATATGATATTAACATGGGGGTTTTCAGGTGGCTAGTAGGAGAGACAGTTATTCACACCCAGAGTACAATATATAAAATCTATGCAAGCCAAAGAAACCGAGAATCCCAGCAAGGGGCACATGGCTTTTCCACCAATAGCAGAATAAAAGAAAAATTAGGCTGAATTGAAAACATTGTTAAAATTCCAGCACACCAATACATTTCCTTCTGTTTGTAATAATTCTCCTTCTTTGAATAATATTCTATTATAAAGACTTAAGTCTAATATGCTTTATCTTTCTTAACCTTCTCATGGACTCATCTTTCTCATTCTTTTGTAATAACAGCTTTAAAGCTTTTCACCATTCACTAAAGAAATCTATAAAAAAATACATAAGAAAATCTATAGGAACAATGAAGCAGACTTCCAGTGGACTGCAGAATTAAAACACTCAGATGTACTGCACTAAGGAAAAAACAACTGGAATAACTTTATAATGAATGAGCAGCAATGTTTACCACAAAAATAACTATTTTTGTCTAGCAGTATGCTCTATGGTAGAGCATAAAGTATTTGACATAAAGTTATTTTTGTGGTTATTTTCTAATTTGTGAATTTTCTGATTCTTCAAAGATATTGGGAATATTTAAATAGTTATTTTTGTGGTAATTTTCTAATTCGTGAATTTTCTGATTCTTCAAAGATTTGGGGACTATGTCTATGTTACTAAAAGAAATACCTAATCACATATGAAAGACTGATATGTATCACAAATTATATACTTAGAAAACACATGGGTATAGGTCATAATGTTCTATGTGAAAATGTTTAAGTAGGAGTCACAACCACCAATAACAGAACACCGTTTTTTAAAATAATTTTATTAAATCATAATTGTGTACATTGGTGCAATCATGGGGCACAATGTGCTTACTTCATATACAATCAGAAATATTTTGATCATACTGTTAGAGATAGCCTTCATGGCATTTTCTTAATCACTATA